>APFE031041542.1:45265-65072 GCA_000404065.3 Pinus taeda
AAAAAGTAAGTACATAAATAAAAATATTTTTTAAAGAATAGATGGTACACTATAATAATTATAGTACATATGCCATGTTATTTTAGTACAGATTGATATAATAAGGATTGTAACTATACATATCATTTTTACATATTTTTCTCAAATTTATATTTTTAAAATATTTTTTGTCTGACAATTCAAAATAAAAGCCCATAAAAAATGGTCTATTTAATGATTAATGACTAATGAGAAATAAGAATTTTGAATTTAAAAAAAAGGTTCTAAGATTAATTTTATTCTGGGAAAAATCAATAATATAAAAATTTCTTAGAATTATAAATTTTATTAATTGATATCATTAAACTTTATAGTACAAATCCTTTTTTAATATTATTTGTAAAATTAGAGAGAATCATCTAAAAAGACGTACTACCTAGCAGAGGTATTGTTGCAATCTAATTAATTTAAACAAAAAAAATGATTTATGTGACATTAATTAGGCCACACTCAACTTTAATGCCCCACAATTGTAATATAAAATAAATAAAAGAGTAAGTACATAAATAAAAATATTTTTTAAAGAATAGATGGTACACTATAATAATTATAGTCCATATGTCATATGTCATGTTATTATAGTACAAATTGATATAATAAAGATTGTAAAGACTATACATGTCATTTTAAAATATTTTTCTCAAATTTATATTTTTAAAATTATTTTTTTGTCTGACAATTCAAAAATAAAGCCGCATAAAAATGAGTCTATTTAATGATTTAGACCTATGAGAAAGAATAAGAACTTTTGAATTTACAAAAAATTTTAAAATGTTAATTAGTTTAATGTATGATCGGAAAAATCAAGTTTAAATATAAAAAATTCTAGTAGAATTATAAATTTTATTAATTGATATTATTAACTTATAGGTACAAAATCCTTTTTATAACATAATATTTTGTAAAATATAGTAGAATCCATCTAAAAGACACTATACCTAGCAGAGGTATTGTTGCAATCTAATTAATTTAAACAAAAAAAATGATTTATGTGACATTAATTAGGCCACACTCAACTTTAATGCCCCACAATTGTAATATAAAATAAATAAAAGAGTAAGTACATAAATAAAAATATTTTTTAAAGAATAGATGGTACACTATAATAATTATAGTCCATATGTCATGTTGTTATAGTACAAATTGATATAATAAGGATTGTACAGACTATACATGTCATTTTTACATATTTTTCTCAAATTTATATTTTTAAAATTATTTTTTTGTCTGACAATTCAAAAATAAAGCCCATAAAAATGGTCTATTTAATGAATTTAGACCCTATGAGACAATAGATTTTTGATTTAAAAAAATTTTTAAGATTATTTTATTATGGGAAAAATCATTTAATATACAATTCTTAGAATTATAAATTTATTAATTGATTATTAACTTTATAGTAACACGTCCTTTTTTATAATATATATTTTTGTAAATATAGATAGAATCGATTTAAAGACCTATACCTAGCAGAGGTATTGTTGCAATCTAATTAATTTAAACAAAAAAAATGATTTATGTGACATTAATTAGGCCACACTCAACTTTAATGCCCCACAATTGTAATATAAAATAAATAAAAGAGTAAGTACATAAATAAAAATATTTTTTAAAGAATAGATGGTACACTATAATAATTATAGTCCATATGTCATGTTGTTATAGTACAAATTGATATAATAAGGATTGTACAGACTATACATGTCATTTTTACATATTTTTCTCAAATTTATATTTTTAAAATTATTTTTTTGTCTGACAATTCAAAAATAAAGCCCATAAAAATGGTCTATTTAATAATTTAGACCAATGAGAAAATAAGAATTTTGAATTTAAAAATTTAAAATTAATTTAATTTGGGAAAAATCATTTAATATAAATTTCTTAGAAACTTTATGAAACTTTGGGAAAAAAATTTATAAACACAAAAAGTCAATGCATTTTTTACTATAAAGTGATTAACAATATAACATGCAAGTATAATCATGAGAACCTTTGTGGAAATAGAGTTATAAGTTAAGATTTGTTTTTTATTTAAATATTTAATAGAAAAAAAAATAGATAATCATTTTTTTTGGATGGGTTGCAATTTGAAATTGGCGATGGCGTGGGTAACTGAGGCTACCATTTTGGCATTTGTCTATATGAAATGTTGGGGTGGCATGGTGTTGCCTATCTTTTCATTTTCGAAATGTTATGGACTTCTCTTTTGGTTTATATGCTTCCTTCCAAGTTGTTTTGAACTGAAGTATCAATAATAGTTTGAAGTATGGGTTTCTAATTTGGATTTCAAAGACAACCTTATATTTGTGATTGGAATCTTCATTAAATGGAATACTAATATATTGACTATGGTTACTGGTTGCATATTATTTTCTTTGCAATAGTAGCTTAGCTTATGTGTTTTGAAGCATCTTATAAGGTCATAAATTTATGTGACCTAGTCAACATGTTCTCATAAAAATTTCCATTATGGCTTGTATATATATTTTTATTTCAATTATTATTTTACATTGTGTGTTAGTTATGACCCTGTTACATTTCAATGGGTTATATGAATTACATTGGTCCCAAACCTTATCGTAACATTGGTTATTTATCTTATGTGAATGGTTTCATTCTAAGGCTGATGGTATTGACATTTTGATTTCACGTGTTTTATTGACCTTGCATTTCATAGTAATATGGGTCTGATTGTTTTGGAAAAATTTCTATATGTTTACATTTCAAACATAGTCATTTCATGACCTTTTCATACTATTGATTATTACCAAACCTCGTGGTTAATGTGTCTACTTGTAACGTATAGTTTGATCTTTTCAATAAATGAATCATTTGGTTCTGTGAAAGATTTCATATTCATATTGAGAATTTTCGATGGATTATAATGAGATTTTGTGTGGCATAGTGTAAACAAATACGATGAGATTTATTTGGATTAAAATGTTTATGGCCTTTGATGACTTGGCATAATACGTCTAAATTATTGATTATGATTCTCGCCACCTGTTAACTCTATTCATCGTTATTTGACTCAAAATTTCTAGCCCTAGTACTGCTTGTGTTTTTGCACTTATTGCTTGGTACGTTAGTCATGTTGGTTTGCCAATTCACACCTTAGGGTTTTGTTTCCCATCCAATGCATCTCATTTTTGTTGTTCATTCATTACATGTTTCTCTATGGGACTGTTAGGGTTTAGAACCATTGCTTACTCTTCAACTTCTTTCCAAGTCTGATTTTTCTTAAAATCCATCAGGGTTTCAACCATGCCACCAGTAATCAGGACTAAACCAGTTGGGGATGTTATCATTGAAACTTATGATGAGTATTTGGAACTATTTGAACAAGTTGGATAGTGGGAATTCATCCAATCATTTCAAGGTTTTTAATGAAATAATCATTAGAGCCTTTTCTTCTACCTTTGATGGTAAGAGGGAAAAAATTGGTGATTTGATGATTCCTGTGGATGTCAGTTTTATTTCTGAAGCAACCTATCCTCTCATAGAGGGAGAAAAATGGTCAAAGAATTTTCCTGATACATGGAATTCCTTGGAATAAGTTTCTCGCCAACAAAAATTAGATATATGATGTAAGAGGTATGCTCATCGACTTCCTGAAGCCTAAGTGACAAGAATTTTTTTATTTTATTTTTGCATCGTTATGTGACTTGTGAGGGGTATTATGGCTTGGTTTCGTTTATCAAATGCAACTCCTTATGGTTTTCTTGGGGTATGAGTTGAATAGGCCATATTTCTTATATAAAATGTTGGCCAAATTGACCAAAGCTTACTATGTGTTATATGGAAAATTCACGTCTACGGATAGAAATGAACTCTCTGGATCTAAACGGTCTAATCTAGAACAATAGAGGGAAAAAAGATCCATGTTTTCCTTAGAGAGATTAAAAAATGAAAAATAGACCTGCTTGGAATTTGTAGTAAGTCCTCTTCTTCTCTTCACTTGTAAGCTCTAGCTCTAGCTCCACATGCTATAAATGGAACCTACAACAATGACTAAAAAAAGCAAAGGCACTATAATATCAACATAGCATAATACAATACCTCTAATCAATGAGTCAACATGGCATTGAAATACATAAGCATCAACATGACATAAATATATGAAAAAATAGTGCTTTTTGTATTAATAAATAGAAAGAGTTACAACCATATATAGAAGATGACTTTGTATATGTCTCCCCAATTGTCTTGTCCTTCCTTGCCACAAAGTAAACCTTCATAATCAACCCTAATGCATAAATGAATGATGATTCCTTAATCTCAAATTAGCATCATGAGGGCACAAAAAATCTCCAAAATCCAACCCAGACTTTATGGGAGGTAGTAAATTTATAGGGTGAAACTGGTAGTTTAGGATTTACCAATCTAGGCTTGAGATCCACATATAAGGTAGCATAATCTCAAGGGATAAAAGATGAGACCACTATAGTAGGATCAGATAGGAATTCGATAGATATATCTATGGTAAATGGTTAAAACCACCTTAGAAACTTCTAGAAGAAGAAGATTTGATTTTTTTTTTTTTAATTTTCCTCAAATTCTAGAAGCAGTGCACCTACATAGTAGAGCAGCATGTGTTGATTGATGCTGATACTCAGTTATGTAACTTGCATCCAACATAGGTGGATAAGCATGCATATTTCACTAGGGCCAAAAAGATAGTTTTTGACAAGATAGACCCAGAAACGCTTTTGTAGAGATGATGCTTAGGTCTTTACAAAGGGATTATGAGAAAATGTTCAAGAATGTTAAATGATCTAGTTTTTAGGCCTTTTGAGTGGATGCGACAAAATGACCTGTAATACTAGGCCCAACATAAAAACCCAGACAGGTCCTTGTTTCACCACAAATTTATTTATATCCTAGTAAAAAATTATTTGATTAAGAACGACGATGTGTGAAATACATTCTTCCTTTGAAATGATTTTGAGAAACCCTAAATCCCGAACAAACCAGGTCCTACAATGAGGGTTTCGACTAGTCCTCCACCTGTTGACCCTATTTTGTTTGATTCTCATGTTGAGGATCATCCCAATGAGTTGTTTCATGCACATGAACCAAATTAGGAGCATGGCTAAAAATGTTGACTTCCAGTTTGAGGAATTGAATCTTGAATTTAGGGAAAATGAGGAGTTGAAACCCTCGCACTCTAGCCCTCAATCCAAACCTTCAAAACAAGAACAAGATAGTCACCATGAGTGCAATTTTCAATCCAAAGTGAAGGCTAAACATATTGAACGAAATATTTCAAGGGTGAAATGCAATAGACATAAGAACACCCCTATAAAGGAGGTCCTTTTCGATTTAGAAGAACCACCTAAGCCTTCATTGAAAAAAACTAAACCTCAGGCCAAAGAGAGTTATGCCTTTTCTAATAATGATAAACTTGAGATTGGTGGCGACAATGAGGAGGTCTCCTGATACGGCTCCCCCTTCACTCCTTGATGGGTCCCCTCCTTGAGCTTATTCAATTTTGCCTTATCCATATCAGCTTGTTCAGCTTATAGAACTGTAACCTGATCGGGTATGGTATTTTTCCTTCCTTCCATAATGTTGCTTTCTTGCCAACTGTTGGTTAGTTATCCTCAACTTGAAGGGTAGAAGGGTTGAAGGGTCGAATATAGAGAAGACTCCTTAGATAAAATCTACCTCTGACCCATATTTTTTGACATGTATTAGCACCAGTAATTCCTTGTGACTATGCCTCACCTCAAACATCAAATCAATCAATTGTTACAGGAAAATTATTAACTTAGAGCCCATAATCAATTAATATAAATTCAAAGTAAACAGAGGTCTACCGAAACTGAAGTTAAAACACAATTTGGGGATACTCATATAATTATTAAATATTTAAATGTAAAGGTTGTCATTTCTTTAGATTTGAATCATGCTAAATAAAGGCTTTTGTTTATCTATGTTCCATAACATTTTTTCAGGTATGGTTTATTTGATTTCATTTGATAAATTTAAAATGGTCGCTACAGAATCTTCATTTTGTAGTGGCCTTAATTAAACATTAATAAAATTTGTTTATTCTATTTTTATTTGTTTATGCTGACAGGTTGTAATGATGGTTTTAATGTCAACAATATCTCTTGTCTCGGATATATTTCAGCTACGCGAGGAAGACTTGTTAGTTATTCTATGTTTATTTCTTGCAATTAGTCAAGATATGATCGAGAGGTCGAAGACCAAATATTATAATTGTGTAAAACAATTTTATTTTGCAATTTTTTGTATGGAACAAAGTTAGGCTCTCGGGCTTGTCTATAAACCAAAAAAAAATTAACAATAGGAGGAGGGAAGTATAGGAAAGGAAATGTTGTTAAACATTACAATCACTGCGTATTTTTGAAAACATTTATGTAGTGTGGTTGTTTTAGTTTGATTCAATTGATTTACACTTATATCGTTCCTCTTTTCCATGGTCATGATTATTTATTGTCTTCTTGATGTTCTGTGATTTTATTCTGGAATATATGGAAGACAACATTATATCGTTCTGTGATTTGATTCCATGAACAAACATTGAAATATTTTCACTTTCTTTTTACCTATGTTGATTTGATTTCAATTGTTTATATTTGATCATATCATCCTCCAGTGACTTGTGTCTTGATGTTAACACTGATCTAGACATTCATTCAATCCAAGTTCTTTTGATTTGATTCCCAAAATTTAGATTGTAAGTCATGTTACTTTTACATGAGTTGAATTAACATAAGTTCTATAACATTTTTTGATGTGTATTCATATTTCATTGTTTATTTATTAATTTGATTCATAAATAGATAATCAAATATCACTTAATCTTTGGAAATCGTTACAATCAGCTTTCCACTTTATTTTGGCTGAAAGTTATAGGTTAAGTAGCATTAGTTAATTAGTTCTTTAGTCCCGCATTTGATGATAATTCTTGATGTATAATTATTCAAAAAGAGTCTAGTTTGACCTATTTTTGTTGGAAAAAGTTGAATGCTAACATTTCGTAGTTTTCGCCTTTTATTTTATGTCATCAAGAACCATCAGCATTTAGATTATAATTGCATTTTTAATTTACACTTAGTAATCAGTTTCTTTTTGGGCATTTATCATAATATACATTTAATTTACATATTCTTTGTCAGTTACATGTTTGTTGGTGTTATATTCTTTTGTATTATAATTTGTATTTTTTTGTATTATGTGTTCTGACATACTTTACTACTCTGTAATATATTTGATCATTAATCAATAAAATAGGTAAATTAGCATAACAATATCTTTAGATTAACCATAGGATAGTGATAGGATAAAACTCGTATTTTCCTTCAAAAAAGGAAGAGGCAGAAGGCCAATGGAGCCTTAAAACCCATCGAGAGTGACCACACCAAACAACTTGGGCTATTTGAAGAGCTCCATCCTGGTTCATTTCTCCTTTGTTGACAAAGGTCATAAAACCCGCGTCAACAAAATGGTGCTAGGAGGACCTACTAAAGGCAGCCATAAAAGACACATTTTTACGTCCCCTATCATCCCGAGAAGTCATATAGAGCGTCCCTCTATTGATACTTATTATATTTTTTAGCTTCAACCTCAACAGGAAAATAGTAAACCTACAAATCCAACACATTTAGAAGATAGATATGATATCGAAGAGTGTTTACTAAGATCTTGCGAAGTTCTTTGCAGAACTCAAGAGAGGTTAGAACACACTAGGTCTATTGAGAGACAATTATCTCATCATCTCATCACTCCTCTTGATTTTCATCTAGAATAACCTTCAGTACTGGACCCTCATGCAGACAACCTTCAAACTATAATTAATACTAACGATAGGTGGCATGATATTGTTATTGGTAGAATCATCGACCTTAATAAATCAACATTAAAAATACCTACTTGTGAATCCAGTCAACCAACTTTGTTTAGAGGATTTGGTCCACCACCTACCCCATCCAACTCACCATATTCTCCTAAAGATTCCTCCAGTGAAGATGATTCTTCAAAGTCATCTGAATTTGAGGGTTCCCCAAGAATGGATAATAACGAGGGGCAACTGAGGAAAAAACCAAGGAAACCAACAAAATAATCATAGACCTCCATGAATGTAGTTACCGATCAAGTGAGAAAGTGAACTGGTACCCGTTTTTTTGAAGTAGCAAAAAATCACCCGATTTTGAAAAGTGGTGATGCCAGAATACACTTTTTTTTTAGCATATTTTTGTCACTTTAAATTTTCTTATGTATCAAGTATGAATATTTTTTTTTTCGATGTTAGTAATTTTCATGCTGATTTTGAAAAGTGTTGATGCAACATCAACACATTTTTTTAAATGTTAGTGATTTTCATGTTGATTTTCAAAAGTGTTGATGCAGCATCAACACATTTTTTTAGAGGGTTTATTTTGACACTTTAAATTTTTTTATGTGTCAAGTGTGAACATTTTTTTTTAGTGATTTTCATCTTGATTTTGAAAAGTGTTGATGAGCATCAACCCTTTTTGTTTAAAGGGCTTAGTTTTTACACTTTAAATTTTCTAATGAATTAAGTGTGGATAAATTTTTTTTAAATGTTGGTGGTTTTCATGTTAGTTTTCTTTGGTCAACTAAGAGTGGAGCCTTTAATTAACCATGGGAAAGATTACATATGTTACATGTCTTTACAAGTATAAAGACCAGCAAGGGCAAACCTGTTGATGATTAACCATCAATAAAACCCGAAACAAAACCCGAAACCTTACACAAAAATCTTACACAAAAGCCTCTACCCATTATCCAACTTGATGGCTATTTGATAAGACCCCAGTGATCCAATGGTCCTTAAAGAAATCGCTTCGGAGACTTGCGCGAACATTGCCTACTTTACAAAGCCGATAGAGAAAATAAACTGTCAATGAATAAAAATTCAGGTCTGTTCTAAGACTTAACCTCCAAACACTTTTAAAACCTGATATCCATACGATCAAGCCCCTGTTGATCTGACGGTCCTCCGAGATATCGAAAGGGAAACTAGCTCGATCATTACCATCTTTACGGATCTGATGAGGATTATAAATCACTAATCTATAAATCTCCGAGTCCACTTGAAGACTTAACCTTCGATCAATTTCCAGCCCGATAGCCATTCGATGACGGAGGTGATCAAAATCTGTTGTCGGTGACATTCCAACAAGCCCACTATTTACCAAGTACCCCTCCCCTATAATTAACTCTGTTTTAAGCATTCTATGTGGGATCAACGAATACGATTGACTTCTGCTTCCACTTTCTCCTGCTTCCACTAGTCTTCGTTCTGTTCATTCCTCATGGTCTGGAAATGCTCCATGTCTTTGGCCATCTGTCTTTGACAATCATCACTCAATTTCCCCGAGGGTGTCGAATCCCAAGCATGCTTACTATAAATTTCCTTGCCAAGCACTCCTTCATTCACCAGATGATCAGATAGCATATTGGCTTTTCTTCTCACATGAACGAAGCTAACCGTTCTTAGGGTTCGCAGGTGGGAATGAATATGCTGAAAGCCCTTCAAAAGCCACCAATGTTTTGAAACTTTTCCAGGTGTCGTTCCATTACATATCTTCTTGACCACATTAATTACCAATTCAGAGTCTACTTTAATGGTGGCATTGTGTAGATTTGACTCGATCAGTATTTCCAAGCACCGCTCTAAGGCCATGAGCTCCGCCATGTTATTAGTGGTTGTCCCCAAATGACTATGAAAGATATCCTTTATGTGCCCCTACTCATCTTTGATGACCCCGCCAAATCCAACCATCCCTAGGTTTCCCTTAGAGGCTCCATCTATATTGATTTTCAAGAAACCATGAGGAGGAGGTTGCCAGAAGTCTTTACCAACAGTTATCTATCTCACACCCTTGTTTATGCTCTGGGGAACTAGCGAATGGAGACCCAACTACAACATTATGCAAGTATCTTGGGGTAGAGTAGGGTCCTCAGGATGTCTCCACAAAAGGGCTCCAACAGTGTCTTTGAGCTATCATAATATTTGTGCAATAATGTTTTGGGTTGAGCCAATTTTGTTCTTGAAAATCCTGCCATTGTGTTCTTTCCAGACATCCCAGATTATAAATCCTGGAACTAAATTCCAAGATTTGTTGATGATTTCATTGCTTAAGAATTCTTTTCTCCAATTCTTCAAAGTGTTGGTGATACTGAGTTTGTCCCTGTTAGTTTTCCTGAAGACTGAGGCCACCCAATCGCACAAGTTAGAAGTGAATGGGCAGAGGTTGAGTAAGTGTTCCATCATATCCTCTTGTAAACCACATAGATGGAATTTGGATGGGCCAACAAAACCCCTTTTGAGAAGATTTTCCCAAGTTAGAATTTTATTTTGTTGAACCAACCACATAAACAACTTTATTTTCATCCAATGCGGGTGCCGCAAAAGGTCCTTCCATTCCTTATCAGGGTTTTGATAGTCAAACCCTAGGGCTAATCGTTTGGCTTCTTTGAGGTTAAAATTACCTTCTGTGTTTCTTCCCCATCTCAGTTGGTTAGACGAGGATGATACCAAAATATTCCTCTGTTCCAAGTCCAAAGCAAGAGAGCCTGCCTAGGCCTTCAAAGGGCTCTCTTCACTCTATCCCAGATCCTTCCATATTCTCCATTTACCATTTTTCCTTACTTGATCCCAAAAGTCACTTACCATGCATAAACCTTTGTTGTCATTGTCATTCTTGAGAGTAGTTAGTTCTTCCCTAAACAATTTTGGTTCCTATTGCTAGTTATCCTCCCAAAATATTGCTAGTTCCCAGCTCGAATCTCCCAGAAGCTATGATGCTGGATAATGGCTCTATTTTCCCAAGAAATATTCCAAATGTGGGAGCCCTTGACAAGCCCAGACATTCAGATATGATCCCTTTCCTGCCAATTGTTTGCATATTTTTGTTTCCAAAGCTTGGCCCAAGGGGTTGTCGATTCCTTAAGCCACCTCCACCAAAGTATTTCCCCTGAAACTGTACTGAGGGTTTCAGGGTCATGAAGCCCTAAATCACCATGGACCTTAGATTTGCAAAGCTTGTCCCAAGCTACCAAAGCCCACTTCTTTTTCTCTTCCCCTTTGCCCGAAAGAAAATCTCTTTGAATATTCCTGATTTGTTGTATAACTCCTTTAAGAGTAGGAAGAGCTAACAACATGAAAATGGGTATGGCCTGCAGGATAGCCTTTGTAAGCACAAGACGCCCTGCCAAATTCAAAGACTTGCAAGTCCATTTCGTGATCTTGTCCTGAAGTTTGTTAATTACTAGCTCTCACACACCCTTGCTCAGAGGTTTGTCCGTAGGAGGCATTCCAAGGTATTTAGAAGGTAGCTGATCCCTTTGAAACCCAAGTGTTAGAGCCTAAATCTACCTCAGGCTGAGAAAGGCAGGTCTAGGGTAACATCAAACCACACTTAACGTGGTAGCTAGCCCTACCATGTCGGGAGAGGGCTCTCTCCTTGTCAATCTCAATGACAATTTATCAAGGAAGGATTGAGATGACTGATATAAAAACTAATTTTAGGCTAGGTATGTTTTCTCAGAGGAATTTGATTGATTTAAATGGTTGGTTGTTGGATTAGATGGGGAAGGCAGCTTTGGGTCCGAGAAATCAAATCAGATTTGCAGAGGTTTTTGTGGGGCGAGGTAAGCAAGTGTTTTAGCACTTTGAAATGAATGTAATGGTGAGTCTAAAGACTAGTGAGGAGCTGGAGAGGGCATGAAAATGTCATGAGTCCTCTTCAAATAGTAGAAAACATGTAAAACTAAATAAACCCCAAGGCAAAGCACTGAAACATCAATGAATTCTACCTTTTACACTTGATTCATTTAGTTATGCAAAATAAGAGAGAAGATGGTACACATAAACATAAGATCAACTGAATTACAGAGAAGAAAAAATTGCTAGTTCACATTACCACAAGAATCCCACAAAATGCTGCAAAAACCTGGTTTATTTCCTTGCCAAATTGCAGAAGTGATGTACAAAATAGCTCAATGCATCCACAAGAGTCCAACCTTGACAAATGACTAAGAAAGTACAAGATATAGGCCTCAAACCACCTATGCTAGCCATCAGGGGTCGAATCCATGAGTTAAGGAGCTGTTTCAACAAGATCTAAACTAGGAACTGAAAAATAGGCAGTGGAACAGCTTGCCCCTCTAAAACCATGGAAACTGATTCATTCAGTTCAAAACCACCTAAACCTGATGTATCTACCTCCTTAAGTCATTTTTCATCATTTTTACATCAAAGTACATAAATTTACATCATATTACAGCATTAATTTGACCATGAGAGAGAAAAAGTCAAATTGATAGAAAACTAGGTGAAATTCTGAACAAATAGACAAAATTGGCAAATTTTTCTCCTATGCGTAGCACCGCTAATTCTATGCGTATCGCTTTTTCTAGGCCAATTTTGGAAGGATTCCCGAAGTCCAAATCAGGTGCAGAATAGCTCATTGGAAAGATTGGTGAGTCTACTTTCTGAGACAACTTGAGTTTTTGATTTGGAGTCCATTTGCCCCTCCAAAAATGCAATCTCCCAAGGCTGCTTCCTGTGTGGCAAAAAAAGTGGCAGAAAGGGCATCTTTGAGGTGTTTTGGCCCTTTTGGAGGTCCAAAACTTGTCAAAACTTCCCAGCCATTTCCGAGCATGCATTTTTTTTCATGCTTATTCCAAATATGTAAGCCATTTTTCAAGAAGATTCCTCCATCAAAAGTGTAGCACCAGTGGCGCTACGCACCTGCTAGAAAAAACCTGTTTTTCGCCTCAAAAATTCAAAAATGTCCAAAACTTCACCAAATTTCTTGAAATTTGGCATGAGTGATCTTTGTTAGGTGCTATGCTGGGCCAATGATGCTTCAGCCAAGATCTTGAGCGTATCTTGCTCTTTTTTGCTCCTCAAATCTCTCTTTAACTTGGCTTTTAGGTACCTTATTTTTGTCTTGCAGATTTTGTTCTAGGCCAAATAGTGATAAGCCATGTGGTGCAACATGTTATTTTCCTTGTTTTCCTTGTTTAGAATCTTCTCAAGGTGGGCATTCACCTTCCCCAACAAATATTCCCAGTCATTGTCTTTTTCAATGGATGTCATTTTTCCCTTTGCCCTCTTGGACTTTTGTGAGTTTTCTTTGATGATTTGTAACTCCAGGAGGTCTTGTTTATCAGTCAACTGTTTGTTTTATTGCTCAAGGAAGTTAATGATCCATTTAGCCCTCTCAAGTTCAAGAGATAAGGCTTGGATCTCAGCTTCTTTCTCCTTGATGACCACATCCTTGAGTCTTGAGCTTTGTGAGCCCAAATCAGTGTCCTCTTCCTCAACCAACACAAAATCTTTGTCTTGGCCTTCTGAAGGCCCTCCATCATGCAATGGTTTCTTTCCTCTATCCTGTACATGCTCTCCTAAAGAAGAAGGCAAAGCCCCTTTCACCTTGGGTGAAGATAGCATTTTCATGTTGTCTGGTGAAGAGAGCGATACCCCTTCCACCCCTAGTGGAGATAATACTCATTTGGCAACTGCAAATAGTCTACTTGTGCCTTTCTCATAAGTGACAAACACTAGCACACCTATAGCTTCATTCTCATGAACATCTGGTTGGTTTGAAGGTCCTCCTTCCTCATGAAGCACTGATGGAGTCACCTAAGGGCTTTTGAAGACCTTATGTGCAATGAACGTATCCCATGAAATATTCAACAAGCTTAGCTGATGCAAAACAACAATTTTAATCAATGAGAAGTGATAAATGCTACTGAACTTCTGAATAAGAGGTTTCCTTTGCACATAATGAGCCATTTTCTCAATATTTCTGCATACAAAATAAGGGAGGTTCATCATCCTCACTCTTGTGAAATGCATCAACAATCTAACATGGTAAGTATACAAACGAGAAAGCCTCCCTTCATAGGTGAAATACCTGATAATGAGTTTCATGAGTGGAGCGTAAGTATCTTGTAAGTATCTGAAAGGAAAGACCCTATTGATTTGTCTCTGATAAACAACCTTGATGTAAGGCTCATAATGCTCTCTGCCCACATGCTGCTCCTTATTCCATTGTTCACCCACATTAGGGATGCTTGTTGCTGCTGCAATGGTTTCAGGTGTCAAAGTGAAAGAGACACCAGCTAGGTTCACCTGGCCATTGTGAAGATGAAGAACAAATAACCTAGCAAGCTCATGGTGATATTGCACCCTCTCCACCATTTCACAAAACTGGTAACAAGACTAATGTTTGAAACATGTTACTCCAAGAGGGCAAGCTAATAATTCTGTGAGAGTGGTGGGCTCCTCCCAGATGTGTTTTCCTCCTTTATGTGGTTTTCTTGGTGCATGAACCTCTTGGGAAGAATCACTGACAGTTTCATCATCCCTCTCATATGCTGAATCTGTTTCCATTCTTGCAAATGTGGATTGAAGAATGATGATTATGAAGAGATTTTCTCAAATATAGGAAGACTTTTGTTTTTATTTTGGGGATAAAAGGATTGACTGATAGTAGGACTATTAATGAGGGTTTTGATGGTGGAGGGAATATAATGAGGGAATAGGAAATGGGATTAGGGTTTTGAGAACGTATAGGGTTAATGTGTAGGAATAATGTATAGGGCTTAGGGTTTGGTAATGGGAGTGAGTGCCAATGAATTTGGGAGGGGGAAAGGGGAAGCGATTTAAGGAAATTTAGTTGCAAGGGAAGGGAATGGGGTGTGGAGGATAATTAAAGGGGAATTAACAACAGAAAACAAAACCCTATGCAACTTTGGGAAGACAATTTTAGTGATAGTTAGGGTTTGTTTTTTAGACACATAAATCACCACCAAAGATGAACAAACCCCTTGCTAGACTAGAAGTGAGGTTGTACTTACTTGCCAAGAGGTTACTTGTGCATTTGGAGGCAGAAGAGGGTGATAAAATTTTCTTTTGAGCTCAAACAACAGATGCGTAGCGTTGCCTCCCAGGTGCGTAGCGCACAACCAAATTCTAGTTCAAAACCTGCACTCGGTGCGTAGCACCAGGCAGGTGTGTTGCACCAGTGCCTAGGTGCGTTGCGCCGGTGACAATTTGAAAATTTGTTGCAAGTTTCACTCTTTCTCCTCAAAATGCGATTTTCTCCCTCTTGCTCTCTCTTTTGCACAAAACGAAGTTTTCAAACCCCAAGGAAAACTTTATATCCATCTTGACTTTAATTTTTCATTTAGAAACCTACTTTTCTAAAGTGTCTTTCACTTTGCTTTTAAAAGCTCTGTTTTGCATTTTGCAGTTTGACTCATGAATTGAACTTTGCTTTGATATTTTTTTTTCTTATAGTGGTTGGAGTTGGCAAGGTGACCAAGGGCAGTAGCTGAACTTATTACATATAGAAAAATTAAAATTAAATAAAATTTTGTACAAAGGAATAAAAAAATTGTTTTACCTCAAACAGAGTTTTGAGGTAAAAACCACTTATTTAGCATAATATCATTGAAATTTTGATTTTGTGAACTTATTAGACCTCTTCATGTGCTTGCTGACCATTTATTGAGCTTTTTATGACCATGGTGGCAAACCCTAGACCTAATGAGACCTAAAACCCTAAAAATGATTTTTGCAAATGTAATGACAAAAAATGACTGTAAATGACCTGAATTTGTGAAACTAGGCCAGTAGGTAAAGACCATGAGGGAATTTTGATAATGAACCACTACCATCCGTTGATCCATGACCTAATGGAATGCAGCTGATCAGATGTGACACCTAAAATGCATGCAAAAAGAGAAATTTGATCACTGATGGAGGGATGAAGATATCGACACTAACACTGAGAATTTTGGTGAGGTTCCTTTGAATAGCAATGTCAGTGTTAAAAAAGAAAACCTTTGATTTGTCAAGGCTTACCTCTGTACTGGCAGCCATAGAAAAGTCGTTCAAAATTTGTTTGAAAGCTTTGGCTTCCTTGACTATGGGAATACCCTGCAGCATAATGTCATCCAAAAATTGTTGATGAGTCGAAGCAACACCATCTCTGGTTAGTTTCAGTCCCTAGATTCTTCCTTCAACATTTTCCATTTTGATCGCTCTGCCTAGCCCTTTCATCATGAGCACAAAGAGGAAGGGGGAGAGTGAATCTCCTTGTCTGAGACCTCTAGAAGGCATAAAGGTTCTGGAGGGCGAGCCATTAAGTAGGATTGAAAAAACTAGTCGTGGATATAAGGGCCATAACCCATCTAATCCAGTTGTGGTCGAAACCATAAGCTCTTAACATTTCCCTGATGTAAGACCAGCTTAGTTTATCATAAGCTTTCACTAGGTCAAGATGTATGATTATACCAGCTTGCTTAATTCTCTTAAGAGAGTGTACCACCTCGTGAGCTTGTATGACGTTATTGAGAATCTGTCTTCCTTCCACATAACCAGTTTTCTCCTCTGAGATAAGAGCTGGAAGAAGGGGCTTGAGTCTATTAAGGATCACTTTGGAAATAATTTTGTACACCACATTACATAAAGCTATGGGTCTAAATTTGTCTGGTGTCATAGCTTTTTCCTGCTTTGGAATCAAAGCTATGAAAGAGGCATTGAGAGCCTTCAAAACTATTTTGGATCTTCTTGAGTCTTCCACAACATCAAGGATGTCTTGTTTGACTGTTTTCCAACATGCTTTGAAGAAGCCCACATTGAAACCATCCGGGCCAGGAGCTTTCCCATTTTGCATCTCATTGATAACTTCACTAACCTCATCTTCAGACATTGGTCTGTTAAGATTGTGATTGTCTTCCCTGGTTACAAGCTTGGGAATGTAATTTGTGAAATTGTTAATGAACCATGATTTGTCGAGGAGAGGATCCTCTACTATGCTAAGGAAGTGTTGAACTAGGACCTATTCCATTTCTTTGTGGGAGATGAGCTCTTTCCCTTGAACATCTCTAAGTTTTGAAATTATGTTATGTGACCTGTGATCCAAAGTTGATTTGTGAAAAAAATTTGTGTTTCTTTCCCCTTCTCTGGTCCACTACACCCTTGACTTCTGTCTCTAGAAAATCTCCTCTTGCATGCACCTATCTTCCCATTCCTTTTGAAGAGAATCGGCTTGAGTTTTCCTTTCCTCAGTAAAACCATCTGTGATGATGATCTGATTAATCCCCTGGAGTTTTTGTTCAACTTCTCTTCTGGCTTTGAAAATATTACCAAACTCTTTTTTGTTCCAATCTTTAAGTTTGGATTTGATATGTTTAAGTCTTTGTTGCAGCATGAACATTTTAGTGCCTTGAATGGGCATATCTTCCATCCATCATTTATCAATATTTCTGGTGAAGTCAGGGTGAGAGAGCCAGAAATTTTCAAACCCAAAAGGTCTATTCCTCGGTGTACCCATAAATGTGGCTTCAAGTTGGACAGTCCAGTGGTTCGAGCCTCGAAAGGGAAGGATTAAAGCTGACATGTCAAGGCCTATGAGAAGGAGGTTCTCTAAGATTATGAATCTATATAGTTTAGAGGCAACTTGAGAAGCCCTTCCTCTCTTATTGTTCCAGGTGAAGGTGCCATTTAATGTTTCAGTATCCACTAGTCCCATGTTATTTAAGAAGTTCTAGAAGGCAATGGATTCTCTGCCTAGTATTCTAGTGCCACCTTTTTTCTCTGTAAGAGATTTGATCATATTGAAATCCCTTTCCAGAATCTAGGGCATATTAGGATATCTCTCTCTCAGCTCCTCAAGGGAGGTGAGAAGCTTGAGTTTGTCTTCTAGTTTTTGAGGACCATAGACATTTGTAATCATGTAGATCTCTTTATTACCCAAAGTTTGAATCACCAGTGATAGATAGTTCTTGGACGCTTTAGCATCCAGGATTCCAAGTTTATGGGGATCCCAAACCGTAAGAATCCCCCCCGCCAATTTATTTGCCTTAACCTCTAGATACTCATACTTGGTTAACCATTTGCTATGTTTTTCTCTGATATTATCCACTGAACACTTTGTTTCCTGAATAAAAACCATATCTGGTTTTTCTTCTTTTATTCTACTGCTAAGATTTCTTTGTTTCCTTTTACTTCCTATACCCCTAATGTTCCAGGTTGTAAGTTTCATTAAGAAAGGTTTGTAAAGGAGTAACTGGTGAGATATTTCATCTTACCTGAGTTAAGCATGAGTTTCCCACATTCGGTTAGCAACTCATTCTATCTTTTCCTTCCTCTTTTCCTACCCGGGTTCTTGGAAGAGTGCCTCGGTCTTTCCTCCATTGTTTTCATCCCTCTATTCTCTTGAATGTCATGGTTCCTTTTGACTCCAGAACCTTTTGATTGGGATCTCCATAAGAAGAGATGTTGAACCTTGTCAAACCCCTCTTTTGGCAGGGAGTCAACCCCTTTGGTGATTTCCTGCTCCAACAACTTTTCTAGATCTAAATTCTCCCTCTCTATAATCTCCTGCAGTTCATGGTCCTTTGTTCCCGCCTCACTTGGGGTCATCTCATGGTCCTTACTGAGCTCCATAATGCTCAGTATATCATCCTTTTTCTGGTTGTTCTCTGATACGTCCTCCATGCTAGCATCCCTTTCCTTCTCAATGGGATTAGTCTCTGATTCCTGGTTTGCCCTGTTGTTTCCAACTTCTTCTTCTAAGATCTTGAAACTATTGTGGCTCGGTTTCCCATCCTTGTTGATTTTCTTTTGGTACCGCTTTCCTCCTTTCCCTTTACCCCCCACCTTAGTGAAAACCTCGGGATCTTTGCCTGTGGTGGTTTTCATGTTACTCTCCAGTTTGTTTGATGGGAAGTCTCTGTATAAGTGCTCATGTTCATGGCACTAATGGCACCTAAATAGGACATGTTCATAGTCCACTGCCTACACCCATTCTTCGTCATACACTTCTAAAATGATCTCGTCGGGAAGTGCCCCAGATAAGTCCATTTCCACACAAATCTGGGCAAAGGAAGTGTATTTGCCTCTTAGAGTCACATCTGATATCTTTATAAAATGCCCTAGCTTGTTGCCGATAGCCTTTAGAGACTATGGTAGCCAATAATCTAAAGGAAGGGAGTAAAGTATTATCCATATCGGTACCAAAGTGAACATTTCTTGTTTTGGGACAAAATTCATCACCCATGGTCGCATGTAAAGGCCTGCAACAATGTAAAAATAGGGTCCTCCCTTGAACACTCTATCTTTATCCTCTAATCTTCTGAACACCACTGTAAAGAAGCCCTTGGACCCAAGGTGAAGGCTTATTTATCCCATTGGTTTCCAGTGGTTCGTTATCCATGTGTGCAAAGCCTTCTCCGTCGGCCAAATCCCCATAAATTTGCATATGACCGCGTGTTCCACCATGTGATCTCTGTGCACTTGTATTGCTGGGTCACTTAAAACTACCCGAGGAATAATGGTCGACTTGGGTTTACAGACCCTTGTCGCACTCATAGGTGCAACTTTCTGACTTCTACCCCCTGTCCTCTTCTCCCTGCTATCTTCCTCATGATTCTCTTCCTGCCTGTGAGGTCTGATATTTCATGTGTTAATATCCTTAGTTGTCACCTCCGTTGGTTTCTTGAAGCGATGCTGACTAGCTCCCTTGCTTCTGTTCGCAGCTAATTGACTATAGGAGGGAGCAGAACTCCCTCCTCCATGTTCCGCCATGGTTACCAGCGGGCAAACCCTAACTCAAACCCTAGTTCAGATTACGGACAAACAATTTCCCCCAATTTGCAACCTAGGAATCATGTAGATCTTCGTTGGTGATTTTCATGTTAGTAATAAAACATACAAATAAAAATAAAAAAAACATCACAAAAAAAA
>APFE031041542.1:66951-128425 GCA_000404065.3 Pinus taeda
TTTTTTTACATTTTATAGTTTTTTTTGTCCTTTCTATATATTTTTGATTTTTGATTTTTTTTGTCATGTTTTTAATGTTTTATTACTGTTTTTATTTTTTTCGTGTTTTTTTTTTATTGTTTTTATTTTTTTTCAATATTTGAATTTTTGTTTTTCTTATGTATCTTTCAGATATATATATATTGTAGGGTATGTGTCGATGCTTGTCTAGCAACCCAATCCCTCCCATTATGTGCAATTTGATAGTTGATTTTAAAATTTTCGTTATAATGAATCGAGTTTGCCCCCACAATGTGTCAATTTCATGGTTGGTCTTTAAGTTTTCATTACAATGGATTAAGTTCACCTACACTGCATGTCTTTTTTTTTTTTTTTTTTTTTTTTTTTTTACAATGTCTCAATTTGTCTTAGGCTAAGATTTTAAAATCGTTATACATTTAACATTTAAAAAAAATACCCTTGGTATAATAACTCTTTCATTTAGGTGTTCATTTTAAAAGTTTTTTTAGTTATAAAATTTTCCCATAATGTCATGCTTGAAATATTTTGAAAACTTGAGATTTTTTTGTAGTCATAGTCTTTGGTTTTAATTACATGGTTGAAAAATTGTCAAGATTTTAATGTTTTTCTAAGTCATGATATTTTATCTTTAATGCTATGGACGAAAACAATTACAATTTCAAGGTGTTCTAGAGTCAATATATTTTATCTTTAACAACATGGAAGTAAATAGTTGGAATTATCAGACATGATATTTTATCTTTAACATCATGTCCGAGAATTGTTGGAATTTTACAGTTTTTCAAAGTCCGGATATTTTCTCTTTAACTCCATTGCTAAAAAATGTCAAAATTGTAACCCGATTTTTTTTGCTATTCTAGAATAAACAAATTTTTTTAAGGGTGTTTTTTTCATCCATTTTTAAAAAAACAAATGGTTTTTACTTCCATTTAAAAAACATGTTGAAAAATTACCCTAAAAAAAACATTGTTATGGAATAAACAATTTTCATTTTTGGGTAGTTTTTTCATGTTTTTTTGGGGTTTTTGGGTTCGAGTACCCGTTTTGAGGTAATGGTTTCCGTTTCATCTGTAACTATGTTGGCTTCATTAAGATGTTGTCACTTATCTTGGCATGCAACATCCTCTACCTAGAAACCCTCTATTATACTGAATCTACGACTACAGGCATAAGTATCTTCCCTAGGCGTGGTGGACTGACCTAGACCAACAAAAATACAGAGGGACTAGTGTTTTCCTCAAATTAAATAGATAACAGGATGAAGCCTACCTGGAATTGATCGTATGCTTTGCACCTTCCTTGGCTTGTATGCTCCAATCCTAGTTCCGATCGCTATAATTAGAACTTGCACAATGAAACAACACAAGCCAATGATCTACAAAATCTATATAGAATCATCTAATCACTTTATTCAATAGATCAACATGGTATTGAAATACATGAAACCATAACATCATATATAGGAAAACAAAGAAATCTTTGCATTAATAGAAATGGAGTTACAACCAAAAATAGGTGTTGATCTTTTAGAAGAGCTCCTCCAAGTTCACTTTTCCTTTCCTTGTCAAAAAGTACACTTCTAATCACCCTAATGCATGGAATGGCATCTCTGACATTAGCAACATAAGAGTAGAATCACTCTCTAATAGCCAACCGCTTTCCTATGGATGGCAGTAAATATAAATGGTGAAGGAGGTAGTTCATGAATTCTTATCCTTTTACCAATATGGGTTTGAGATATGCTCTCAATGGGAGGATGAGCTCAAGGAACAAAGGATGAAAAATCCAAGGTATGATAGGATAAAATTCAACACTTTTCTCGAAGGCAAATAGTTACAACAGGTCCTAGAAGCTTCTGGAAGAGGAAGCTTCAGGATTCTTTTTTGTTTTCATGAATTTGCAGAATCAACGCACCCCCAACACTGAGTAACCTGTTGGTGATCAGGGCAGGTGCAGACTAGGGCAACCTAGTAGTCAATGTTGGCCAATGAGGAGCCAGGGTGTGTTGGTCCTTAAAATAATTGTAATAAGGTACTTTCATACATAAACTCATGTATTAGAAAGATTCGTGCTTAGGGCTTTTTGTAGGGAGGATGAAAAGGTGTTCAAAGGATGTGAATGATCCTGTTTTCATGCCTATTGACCATATGTGAAAAAATGGACTATAACACCCTCACAAATTTCTCCCCGAGTTTGACCATAATTCTAAGAATTCAGGTGAGTATCATATCAAAGTTTTTATGTTAGAAATTAGATAGAAAAGTGTTTGGCACGAGGATGTAGTTTGTAGATTGTTCCCTTACACATTTGAGGGGGATAATACCACTTGGTACTTCACGCAGCCCCATCAAAGCATTATTTCATGGGTGCAATTTGAAACTACATTCTTAGAGAAATTTGGAGATGATAAACCTCGAGAGGTCTTGGAAACAAAATTGTCAAACATGAAAACTTAAAGGATTTTAATGTAAGGTTCCATTTATTAAAGAACAAAATTCCAAATGAATCTATGCTTTCTACTACATTAAAGCCTTACCTACTAAAATTTCCATGTGGGTGAAGAGGGCCTAGAAGGCCACTCTACAAGCGGATTTTGAGGAATCTCTGTCTATAGAGAAATATATTCTTAATTTGAAATCCAATTATGGTAAAGAGTGACACAACCTCATCTTATAGTAAAAAAATTGAATCAAAACAACCTACCAAAAATAAGGAAACATATCCTTTTGATATGGAAAGCCTTTAGAAAACTCTTAACAATCTATCTAACCTTGAGAAAAATTTAGCAGAGGGTACTTCTAACAAAAAAAATTAAAAAATCCTTATAGGAAGTCATTTCAAAAAAAATATGTTCCCCAAATGAAGGCCTCACAGTTGAAGGCTTATTAGATACGTTGCAAGAAATTATTGTTGATTTTACCTCTGATAATAATGATGCAAAGGAGGTTGAAAATGATATTGATGATAATGATAATCAATCAACCCCTGTTATGGGCCATTTTTTAGACATGTTGTATGAAGATGATCTTGATTTAATCATTGCCAACTAGCACCAGTACAACACAAAGTAAAGGGCTAGATGAAAATCAGAATTCTCTTCCTTCTAATAAGGTGAAGAGTTATAAAAAATAACCAGGAAATACTCAGAAAGATTCTTTTATAAACTTAGAATAAGACCCCATCAAAGATTTGAAAAAACATAATACTAAAATTTCATTGTTCGAGCTGCTTAAAATACCTTTGATACGACATGAAGTTCAACAACATATTTTTCTAAATTCTAGTAAAAATAAAGCTGCTCCAAATGCAAATATTTTTTCCTTTAAAAAACTTTCAACCGAACATATGCACATCTTAAAACACACTTCAAAACATTATCCTACATAGAAAGGAAAATTACTTCCCTTTTTGCATACATTTGATATATTTAATCGTAATGTTCACAACTACATGATAGATTTGGGAGCTTCCTCGAATGTCATGCCTCTCTCTGTTTGCAAGAAACTAAATGCACAAACGAAGCCTTCCAAGGAAAAAATTATGAAACTCGATATGATAAATGTTAAAGTCGTAGGAAAAGTTATTGATGTGCTGATCAAGCTATTCTTAGATCATAAAGTTCACCAAACTATCAACATATTTATTGCTAACAACATGGAATCATATGGTTCATTCCTAAGCTAAGATTGGATGCAACAACTAAAAGGGTATATGGATACAAACTTAACTCATTTGTGGCTACCCTCGGAAGGGGAGCCTAATAAAATTAGATTTAATAGAGAAAAATATATCAAGCATTATGTTACTGATACTGATGGTCCAGATGAACCAACTATGTTTAATGACTCTATGAATATAGATTCATTTTTTGGAAAATTTGTTGATGAAATTTCTCTTTTTTTCTAACAGTAAGCAATAATATGAATTTTTCGCTATTAATAAATTAGTAACAACTGATAAGAAATTACTTGATGTTATATCTAATCCAAAATGTGAACTTTGGTCTTTGTATTTTGATGGATCAAAATCTAAAGAAGTTGCAGGTTCAGGTTGTTTACTTTTAGATCCCAAAGGTAACAAAGTTTTTTTTCTTGTAGATTAGAGTTTGCATGCACTAACACTGTTGCAGAATATGAGGCGCTCATATATGCACTCAAAAAATCTCTAGACCTTGGAATCCAATGCCTAAGGGTATATGAAAATTTTGAAATAATCACTAAGTAGGTAAGGAACACTATACACTACATTTTATCTCATTTGAGAAATTATCAGATAGAGGTATGGTATCTAATTTAAAAAAAAAACAACATTTAATATTTTTTCTATACCTAGGTCTCAAAATAAGGAAGCTGATTTATTGGAAAATGTAGCATCTAGACTAATTCCTGCAAAAGGGTTCCAACTTGATTATTTGTTAGTTGAATTAATGTTTAAACCATCAATACCTAATAATGTCACTAATTGGCATATCTTTGATCATGATCAACAGATACTTGAGTTCTTGCACTCTGAAGGCAACTTTCATGATACCCAATTGATGGGTTGACACATGAAGAGAACCTTCATGCTTTCTCTCATATTCAAAGTCACTAGTTAGTGGATGAGTCAACTAATATGGTAAACCATATCAATCAACCCGTTGTTAGGCTTTAAATTTTTTATGACTTGCAGGAAAGATTTAAAAAAGTGGTTAATTATAAAAATAATAGTTTAATAAAGTCATAAATTTGGGAACCAAAAAGGACCCTCAAAATATAAACTTTGGAGTTAATTCTAACCCTCAGGAAAAGGAAGATTTTATAAGTTTGTTTAGAGAATATAAAATACATATTCTCTTGAAACTATGAGGACCTTAAAACTTTTGATCCCAATTTCATACATTACATTATTGCCATAAAAACTTATAGCAATATTTTGCAACAAAAGTTGAGGAGAACCCGCCCTAGTTTAGAATCACTTGTCAAGAATGAATTGAAAAAACTATTAACAACTAGAATTATCTTCCATGTTCATCACATGCAATGGGTTGCGAATTTAGTCCCCATGAGAAAGAAGAATAGTGACATTCATCTCTGTATAGACTTCAGGAATTTGAATAAAGCTTCTAAAAAACATAACTACCTAGTACCTCCCATGGAGAAAATTCTTTAACAAATTTCAGGATTTGAGATGTTGTCTCTCTTGGATGGTTCTAGAGCAATAACCAAGTCATGGTGGCTCCCTCTGGCCAACTCAAAACTACCTTTAGGACTCCATGGGGAACATTCACCTATAAAAAGATTCCCTTCAACTTGATTAATGTCGGGGCGACTTTCCAATGGGAAATAGACGTTGCTTTTCGAGGGCTTATAAATGAATTTGCTTTCATATACCTTGATGATGTCACTATTTATTATAAACAAAAATATAATCATATCTCACATCTTAGAATTGTATTTAAATGATGTAGGAAATTTGGCATCTCTTTAAATCCTAAAAGTCCATCTTTGCGGTCACAAAAAAGAAAATTTCTATGGTGTACCATGTCCAAAGATTGTATAATGATTGACCTAGAAAGAACACAGGTCATTGACAATTTTTTACCTCCAAATTCTAAAAAGGCCATACAATGTTTTCTTGGGAAAATCAAATTTCTGAGAATATTCTTCCTTTGTTTTTCTAAAATAGTCAAACCACTTCACGATCTTGTTAAAAATAGTTCTACTTTTAAGTGGTTAGACCTAGAAAAAGAGGCTTTCGGTACTATAAAATAAGCCTTCTCTTAGGCTTTATCTCTAATCAACCTAAATTTTTCTAGAGATTTCATTCTTTATACCTTTGCTTCTGACTTAATTTGCATTGTTGTCCTTACATAGAAAACATAACTTGATAATGAAATTCCAATTACATTTATGAGCTCTGCCTTTAAGGGAGCCAAATTAAATTATCCAATAGTAGATAAACATGCCTTTGTTTTCTTTAAGGTAGTAAAGTATTTTAGGTCCTATATGTTGAAATCTAAAACAAAAGTAATTTTTCCCTATCCAATAGTAAGAAACTTGCTTGCGCAGAAATAATTAGGAGAAAAAAGGGCTCACTGGATGATAACTCTTCAAGAGTGTGACCTAGAGATCAAACCTTCTCAAATAGTAAAAGGTCGAGGTATTTGGAAACTTGTTGTTGAGTCTATTTACTCTCCCAGTCAAAATTCTTTTTTGATAATGAAATTTATTTGATGAAAAATGAGGTTTTGTGTGTGCTAGATGATCCTAACTCTTGGTATTCTGATATCAGATTTGATTTGTAGAATGGTATAATGCTACCTCATCTTTCACATAAAATGTGAAGAGCATTAAGGCTCCAATATGATCCCTATCAGTTCATAAATAATGTTTTGTTTCGTAATAATTACAAAGGGGTATTTCTTTGTTGTCTAAAACAAGGTGATTCTTAGAAAGTACTCCACGAACTTCATTCTAGTCCCGTTGGTCATCATTTTGACGGAGACACCACTGCTCACAAAGTGTTAATGGTTGGGTATTATTGGCCCACCTTATTTAAGGATTCACATGCCCTAGTACGAAGATGTGAGACTTTCCAAAGATTGACGATAGGATTAAAAAACTATCCTTTCCCCTTCAACCTATTATTGTTGAAGCTCCTTTACAATTATGGGGCTTGGACATTGTTGGTCCTGTTAATCCTCCTTCCTCTCATCAACGTAAGTATATCTTAACATCGACCAATTACTTTACGAGATGGGTGGAGGTATTACCTCTGTGAGTTGTCAATGCTAAACAATTAATCACATTTTTGGATTCTAACGTTGTCATTTGTTTTGGAGTTCAAAAATAATTAGTGTTTGACAATGTATCTTATTTTGCTTCTCAGGAATTAGATGCTTACACTGTAGATAAAGGTATTAAAATTAAATACTCAACAAATTACTACTCTTAGGGGATGGTCTTGTTGAGTCCTCAAACAAAAAATTGATAAAAATCCTTTAGAGAACAGTTTTCGAGCATCACAAAAATTGGCGTATCATGCTGTTTAACACATTATGGGTTCATGAGGTCACCCCCAAAGTTGCAATAGGGAATTCTCCATTTTCCCTTGTTTATGGTAGAGAAGTGATCTTGCCTCATAATATTTTCTGACCTTCTCTACAATTGTCTCAACAAGTATAGGAAGTCAAGCCCTTTTCTATGCAAAATAGAATAAATGCCTTGCTTAAACTAGAAGAAGAAAGAGTAGAGTGAAAGAAAAAATTGTATCAACATCAGCAGGTTGTTAAACACTAGTTTGCTGGTAGGTCTTCTCTCAATAAAAGCATCGAGGTAGGAAACATAGTTCTTAAGTGGGACAAGACCAATGAGGATAAAGGGGGGAATTCCAAGTTTTAGAGGCTATGGCTAGGGCTTTTCATTGTTACAAAAAATATTGGCCCTAATACATTCCTTCTGAAAAATCTGGAAGGTTGGTCTGAACCCCTTCCAGTTAATGGGAAGCTTTTGAAAAAGTATTTTTCTTTAATCCCTTTGGGGACCTCTTATTTTTGTAAATATGTTTTTTAAGGTTTGTTTTCTTTTTATTTTGCAGTTTGTTTTTCTTTTTCTGTTGTTGTTTGTGTGATCAACCCCACAACCTAAAAATAAATAGTTATATCTGAAATTTATTTTCAAGGAAATTTTCAAAACAAATATCATTTGTTAATAACTATCTGATTTGTTTTCTTTAGTATCAATTGATAAAATAAGTCATTTTGTGTTCGGAATAACTAGAAAATTTGGTCATTGTTGTAGAAACAAAATTGATTTAATACTTGCTTTATCAAGGAGAAATCATTTCACAATCAACCAAATTTTAATATATAGTGTGATTAGTGTTAGGTTGGTGATCTTAAAAATGCTTTATGCGATCCTATCTCTTAAGGATACTTTAGACCTTCTTCCCCATCTATTATGGAATCCCAATCAAGGTTAACAACAACCACTCATGGTCTTAGCTTCTTTTTGTTTTGGCTACTTGGGATAAAAGCGCTTAGGTAAAATGGGTTTAAGAGACGTCCCTGTTGATGAAATGGACGTCTGTTGGTAGTAGTGGCTCCTTCTATAACATATGATATTCCAAATCAATATTTGAATTAATTTATGCACAAACCTTTCAAAATCAACATGTCATCCCATGCTTTTAAGGGGATTCTGAGTTTGATTCCCCAACAACAAACAACTAGAATGTTGAGTCGTGAAATATTTAACTACTATGATAGGATCCAAGCATCTAAATCTAGTTAGAAGGGCACCCATGTCAAGGCTATGGAAATCTATTGGCAATAGAGGAAATGTCTGTGGTATTAAATTTATAATTACACCACCCACCTAATCAACTATTTCATTCCTAATCTCTTGGTTACTTGGTTCTCTCAAAATTCATATGACTTTATATTGAAATTTCTACACAATGCTTTAATTTTTTATGAGTATCTTCGAACAATCTGGTAATGATTACAGTTAAGAATAACTAAAGCAACCAATTTTTAGATTGGTTATCATTCATTTCTCATGTTACATCTAATTTATATTATTTTTATATAACTCATTTTAGGACAAAGATAACTAGTTCGTCGAGCAAGTCGCTAATTGTTGGTTACCCAACTGACTCCCCTCTCATTTTCGAAATGATATGGGTCTCTCTTTTGGTTCATATGCTCCCTTTCAAGTTGTTTTGAAATTAAGTATCAATAATAGTTTGAAGTATGGGTTTCTAATTTGGATTTCAAAGATGACCTTTTGTTTGTGATTTGAATCTTAATAAAATGGGATACTTTCTTTAATTTGTCAACTATGATTACTAGTTGTTTTTGTTACATAAGGCTGCATATTCTTTTCTGTTGCAATAACAAATTGACTTATGTGTTTTGAAGCACCTTATGGGGTCAGACATTTATGTGACATAGTCAACATTTTCTCATAAAAAAATTCCATTATGGCTTGCATATATACTTTTATTTCAATTTTTGTTTTACATTGTGCACAAGTTATGACTCTGTTTATATTTCAATGAGTTATATGAATTATATCAGTCCCGAACCTTATTGTAACATTGGTTATTTACCTTATGTGAATGGTTTCATGATAATTCCCATGGTATTGACATTTCAATTTCATTGGTTTTGATGACCTTTCATTTCGTGGTAATACAGGTATAATTGTTTTGGAAAAAGTTTTATATGTTTACATTTCAAATGTCATCATTTCACAACCTTGTCATACCATTGATTATTAAAAAACCTCATGGTTAATGTGTCTATATGTAGCCTATGGTTTTATGGTATTTTCAATAAATGAAACTTTTGGTTATGTTCAACATTTGATATTCATATTAATAATTTTTTATGGGTTATAATGAGATTATGTGTGGAATAATGTAAGCAAATACGGTGAGATTTATTTGTACTAAAATATTTGTGGCCTTTGATGGCTTGGTATAACACATCTGAATTATTGATTACAATTCTCACCACCTATTAACACTATTCGCTATTAACTTACTCAAAGTTTTGAGCCCTGGTATTACTTGTGGTGTTGCACTTATTGCTTGGTATGTTACTCTTTTTGTTATGTTAGTTCATGCCTTAGGGTTCTATTTCCCATCCAATGCATCTCATTTTTTCTATTCAGTCATTCCATGTTTCTCTATGAGACTATTAGGGTTTCAATCCTTTTCTTGCTCTTTCCATTCCTTCTGAGTCAAATTTCTGTTAAAATCCATCAGGGTTTCAACCATGCCGCCAATAGTTAGGACTAAACCAGTTGGAGTTGATCTCATTGAAACTTATGATGAGTATCTATAACTATTTAAATAGGTCAGATGGTGGAAATCCATCCAATTATGTCAATGTTTTAATGAAACAATTGTTAGAACCTTTGCTTCTACCTTTGATGGTAAGAGGGAAAAAATTGGCGATTTATGATTCTTGTGGATGTCAGTTTTATTGTCGAAAAAACCCATCTACCCACAGAGGGAGAAAACCGGTGCCTGAATTCCTTGGAGAAGCTTCTTGCCAACAAAAAATATGCATATGATGTAAAAGGTATGCCGATCGCCTTCCTGAAGCATAAGTGGCAAGATTTATTATTTTTTCTGTGCCACTATGTGACTTGTGAGGGGAGTTATGGCTTGATTTCACTTTTTCATATGTGTCTCCTTGTGGTTTTCTTGGGGTATAAGTTGAATCTTCCATATTTCTTATATAAAATCTTGGCCAAAATGGCCAAAGCTTACTAGGCCCAACATAAGAACTCAGACAATAATCCAAATATTTTACTTCAAGGATGCATACAAAATTGTATATGAAAGAGCATGTAACTAGGTAACTTAAACACATGAAAAAAGAAGCGGAAATTGTAAAGAAACCATCAGATCAAAGCAACACAAATGATTTGATTATGAAGTTCACCCAATGTGGGCTACATCTCTAGGCCCTGCTCAAAGTGGGGAGGCCTTCTTTCATTAAATGACAGCAAATAAATGAATTACAATCAACTTTACATAAACGACCCTTATACCTCCAATATCTGTCATGGATGCAGAGCTTAGATGCAAAAACATACATCACCATTGGATTCGTTGCATGGAATCGTATGAAAATGAATATAAATTTACCAAATTCTAACACTGGCACTTTTGGACCCCAAAGGAATCTTTTCAGCATCCTAAGATTCCCCTCTTTGTGGTTTCGCCCCCTTGGTCCTCTCAGGGTTCCACAGGTCCGAACCCTCTCCTCTCTCCACGAGTGGGTTGAATGGCAATGAGTGAGGTTAAATAGATTTTCGTGGGTGGAGTTTACACAACCGAGTTATTGGCTTGTTGGTAAATGGTGGCACGATTAGTATGTTTGTTGGGGGTGGACGGGGTTCAAACCTATTGCACCCTAATTATGGCTTGATCTGTGTATTAATAGGTGGTTCGTTGTTTTTTTGTTATGGTTTAAATATAATGTGGGGCCGCCCGATTGGCGGGCTAGCCCATATGGGCTAGGCGAGTTCAAACCCCATCAACCCCATAATGTGTTGACATTTATTGGGTAGGGGTGGGTCCACCGGCGGGTGTCATACCTACCACGTTACCATATATATATATATCAGATTTGAGTTTCGTTCACACCGTTGGAATCAAGATGATGAACACTACGATCTGGTCCTGGTTTCAATTCAATTCAATGACTTTTATTTTTGAGCTATTTCAAGGCCACTTCTATTTCTAGAGCCACCCAGATCATTCCTCCTCACTGAGGAGCTTTTGGTCACCCAAAAGCATGAACACATCTTGCACACTACTTGTTTCCTCATCAAGCCACACTTTCAACAACTGCGTTGTAAGAAAATCTATTATATACTTTGCAATCACATACTAAACCACACATGACTCAAACAACCCCATACTTGCCAAGAGTTTATAACACACACTCTTTGGTCAAGTTTACATCATAATAGAAACCAATACCCCAGCTATCAACAAAAGGCCAAAAACATCATCGTTTCTTTAATAAGTGATGGAAAACACATCATCACTTTTACAATTATTCACAACACATGATTTACAAAATGTGGCCATGACAAGTTACTATATCTAGTAAAACCATCTCTTACTCAACAACATGAAGGGGTCATCATCCTAGAGCTGATTTGCTTGATGAAAAAAATTTCCTGTTGGTTTCTTCAGAGGTGCTTTATGGGCCTGGATCATTTGACACATGTCTCTCTGGTTTCCAACCTCGTTGCAATGACTACAATGATTCTTTCTCCTCCAAACTTTCTAGAACATCTTGTAATGCTTATTTTTGGTGTGCCTCTGATAAGTGCTCGTGGAACCCTCATTATCACTAAAATGTGATGAAGTAATCTCACCATCTATCATTGGTTGGTCATTGGCTAACTTGGAGCATTCCCTAACCTCTTTTCTGACATATCCAAGTCCTGCATAACAACACAATTCCTCCACTTTGATGGGATTCACAATGGCTTGGCCATTAATGTCGAGGCCCTTTCCTTGATACCCCATTTTCTTCAAAATTTTGATCCAATTCCTGTAGTATGTTTCTCAAAAGAAGTGAAATCATCATCATAAAAAGTACATGAAATTGAAGAATCACTTTTTACCTCAGGCTTGTTATGCTGCAACTTTTCCAGGGCCTCCTCCTTGGCTTGTAACTGATGTTGCAAATTTTGTTTCTCCTTCTCTGCTTCTTGTAGGAGTCTTCTTAGTTCAACATTCTTCGCTTGAATTCTTTGGTTGATTTCTTTAAGTTCTTGGAGCCATGCCGCATTTGGTGCCCTTTTCATTTTTGGCACAACATCTCCTGAAATCTTTGTCTTATTGTCTGAATCGAAACCCAAGTCGATGGGTCCATCCTCTGCAATCCCAGGAGCTGCAATATTCATTTTGTCACCTGAGTCTGATCCTAGGTCAATTGGTCCAACACCTACAAATCCCAGAGTTATGATCTTCTCATCATCCTCTGATTCATATTTTTGGCCTTATTGCATAGCCGTGACTATCTTTTACTTCTCTGTTCTTTCATCCCTCTTAGGTATCAATTCTGGATGCAATTTCCAACAATTCTCCTCATCATGCCTTTCTTTCTCACAATGAATACAAGAGGGCCTTGATTCTCTTCTCTTGGTTGTTTCTACCCTCTTCGGATGGTCATCTTTCTCATGCTTCCCCCTACTTTCAAAATGTACAGCCTTCACACTAGCTTCATCAAGAGACTTAGGTTCAAATAATAACAATGAATGACACAAATAACTATGGAAAGAGCCAATATATTTCATCAACCTCTCACAAGTGTCTAGTGGAACATTCATTGCTAATGCTTGTTTTCTAAACTCCTCTGTAAAATTCTGAATAACTTGACCTTTACTTTTCTTCAAATGTTGTCATTCCATCATGGCTTTAATGAGTCAAAGAGTCAATGTCATGTATGAAGAATCTCTTCTTGAGCATGTGTTCAATGTAGACAAGTTTATATAAATGTCTAACAACCCTCCAAAGACAAGCACAATCCTCTTGAAGAAGTTAGGCCTCCAAAAATAGCTAAAGAAGTCATGTTGGCTCACCTATAGAGTCACACCCGTTCGGATGCCTATGAAATATCATGGGTAATTAAAATGATTATAGTCTAAAGACCTCACAATCTTAGAAAATATTTGTTCTTCAGATGGGTACTATAATGATGAGGATCTCAGTGCAGGGAGAGCACATACTTTGTCTCGACATACTAGATAGTCTCGGCATATCTATGATGATGAAGATAACAATGCAAGGAGAAAACACAGCCATGGTCTTAGTATATTTGTGATGAAATGATCTCACAATGACACACTATGTCTTGGCATACTTCTAGATGTAGTCATGATCTAAGCATAGTTTCAATTATGATATGGGTATAGATATAGTCACAATCTTTAAGGAGACATAGTTACAAGGTGAATATCTCACTGAAGATTTGGAAATGGTATAGTAGCAATGGTTTCGTTGTTATGATGAATATCTCAGTGAAGGTGTAGTAATGATGACCTTGGTGCAGTAGCAGTGATGATGATGATCTCATCATTGACAAAGAAGAGGATTGGTGTCTTTGCCTTGGAGTGGCCTAATAGGTCAAGGGTCATGGTCTTGGTATTCGTCAATTGGAATCTCTATAAGAAGAATTTTGTGTGGGTTTTCCTCTCAAACAATGAGAGGTTTTGGCCTTGGTAGAAATCCAACATCTTGTCTCTTTTGTTTTGGTAATTATTTGATGAACTAAGAAGACACACTCTAATAATATCAAGAGAATATTTCACTTTCAAGAAAAAGTTGAAAATACCTCACAAATAGTTATCATGGCAAGAAGAATCTCATTAACTTAATTCCCCTAGATTTTTCGACATGGTATCAGAGCTAAGGTGTTGAAGTCAAAGGAAGGGCAGAAAAAAGGGACATTCAAGGATTAATTTTCAAGAAGGGAATCAAATAAGTTGAAGGGATTTGTGTTTCAAGGCCTACATCAAGGATTGAAGGATCAGTGTACAATAGCATTATACAATGGCAAGGGCTTTTTTCTATATAATCAAGGAGACAGTCTTCAACATCAAGACAATTTAGTCTTATAGCAAGACTGATTTTGATCCTTGTCTGAAGTTCTAGGATCAAGTAATCTCAACCAAAAGATGAAGTATTTAGAACTCGAGTACATGGCAATAGTTTTGGTGTCTCCCATAGTTACGGTCTATGTCATATAGTGATCTCAATAATAACATGATATCATCATACCAGTGATAGTCACTACCTCAGATTGATTCCTTTTCTATCAAGAATACAATATTGAAAACTCAGATTCATGATAATTGATGACATATGGAAGTGGATCATCTACAACATAACTCTCAAAAATAGGTCCAGGTTCTATAAGGTGATCGTAGCAGGTAGCTTTGATGTTATATGATTCTACACAATGCTTCATACTACAAGGTTCACTAGTGTGACAACAATACATTGTCGTCTCAAATCATAAGGATCAGATGTATAGGTCATAGGAACTTGAATGCAAGATTCCCACTGTTACAACAAGGATCTCATCTGGAGGAACCATTAATGCATCTGCTTCAACCACTTTCAACATGATCAACGTGAAGATTTTATCTTCACATGTCAAGTAAGTATTTTCATTAATAAATTTGGTAAAAATGGCTTCATGATTGCAAGGAGATTCATAGGTTGGATGGGTCATCAAAGGTCCTTGCATGGAATAAGGAGTGTTTTCATAATCCTCATATAAAAGAGGATTCATTGAGCATATCAAGGAAAAAGGTCTCCTTTGAATTCATGGGAGGGAACTCTTAAGGTCCTCTCATCCCTATGTAGCAGGAAAGGAGATATAAAAGAGATATATGAAATGATAGAAGATATACTCTTTGAAATGAAGTGAATAAGGGAATATCACTTAGACCTAATTGAAGGTATCAGAGAATGAAGAAATATCTTTGTAAGATCTCGATTGGGAAATATGGGAGAGATGATAAGAAGATAATCATCATTGCTCTGAAATGCACTAAATGATAAGAAAGGTAACAAATGACAAGAAAGTTTCCTCATTCAACAACTTGTGGTCTCTATGCTAGATAGAAAAATACAAGTTGAAGGAAAAAGTGTTGAAGGTTAAAGGACTCAAACATTTTATTAAAGGGAAGTTTAGTCCTCAAAAAAGATAGAATAGTGCTATGGAAAGATTATGAAAAGAAAGGTCATATCACCGGAAAATGGAGGAAGATGAATAAAAGGGCCAAGGAAAAATGGAATAACAAATCTCCACCATGATTGGGATGGTATCCCTCACAAATGGACCTTATCATAAGCTCCTTAATCTTTTGATATGACCATGATAATAAGATGCATCGTGGCATCATGAAAGCGTTAAAAACAAGAGCTCATGACATCACCATGGGAATCATGAAGGACAAAATCCATGACAGTTAAACATGAAGGATGTATCTCTTGGGCAACTCATTAGACATTGAAGGAAGGGATGAAGTCATCCAGGACAAGGCTCATCACACATCAAGTCAAAAAGGAAACATCTTCTAGATGGGGATATGCAATATCCTCAAGATTCTCGGGTAGAATCCTCATCAGAGGGTTCAATAATCTAGAAAGGAAGAAAGTGTTTCATCAGAAACTCCAACTTGTGGAATTCATGGATGATGTTATGGTGACATAAGAGAAGAAGAATATAAAGGGGTTGAAGACACCTCAATCAAGGAAGCTATTGATAGAAGCCTAGATGACCTAAAGGTAAATTGAGGTATGTATGCTTGTATTTAATATTATCAATTCATGCCATATGGTTGCAGGTAACATGGATCATTACTTCTATCTTGGGAAGCATGATTAAGGGAAATGGATCTCCTCCTCCGAAAGGATGCAAGAAGGCAAAAATCACACTAGATAAAATCAACATAATATATCCTCATATGAAGTATGAGGTGGTTAACTAATATTAAGAAACTCTGATTGAAATCTCCTGGGAATGGAATGTGTGAGGGAGGAAGAGATCGTGAGATATGAAACCCTGATGAAGGCAAGAAACATCTAAAAGACCAAGAAGACTTGACTAGGAAATCTCCCGAAAATATATGAAGACTTTGATAAAAGTATGAAAAGATGTAGACCCTTGACAATGGATATCTTTGGGAGATGTGGCAACATGTATGCAGGACGTTGATACCTACAGGAAAATGTGATGATGAAGAGCCATATCATAAGGTACGATTTGATTTAATGTGATGTTTTGATTTCTTGAATAATATCTGGATGAGTTCATGCAGGGCTACTTGAACAAGAGTTGTAAGTACAAGTACAACTAGCATTCATATGGTGGATGGAAATTCCTGAAATAAACATGATGAGGAAGAAGTAGCCATGTGATGAAGGTTCTAGATATGTATCAAGAAGGCCACTTTCCACGCAGAAAGGAATGACATGACGATCTAGGAAGGAAAGTGATGGATGGCTAATGCCCTACAAGGAAGAAGCTCAACTGAATTTCATGACATCAAGGAAAGAAATTGATCAACAAGTTGAAGGACCTAAGAAGAAGAAGTTTTTGATGAAAATGAGAGTCCCCAGTTAAGAGGGAGCTCTAACAAGTCCCTAATTGAGAGGGAGCTTAGGGAAGTTCCTAGTTAGAGGGAACTTGGGTACATTACTTTATAGGAATGGGCATCTCTACCCTAGTTAAAAGGGAGAGATAGACAAAACATTCTTGTCTTCACTTGGGAAGAAAGAATGGAAGGATTGAGTAATCATCTGGAATTTGATGCTCTTTGAGCATGTGTAGGGCATCCAAGATAAGAGTAGGCAAGAGGACCGATATTATTTTAGGGCTAGGAACCAAATATAGGAATAGCCCTAAAAGGTCATCTCAGTGAACACCAAGGTGGGTATGTACCTTGAGAGACAACGATGAAGGTGCCTATAGTCATCGGTCTCACCAACATTGTGCTCTAATATGATGAGAGATAGAGTTGTTAGTCAAGGCCTTTTTGTGGAAACAATGTTGGTTACTATGATGCTATAAAGATGGGTTACCAATTCAACTATTCTTATGAGAAATTATTCATATTGAGAATGACCAAGTACCATTATGAATACCTCCCTAGTAAAGAGGGGGTGTTGAAGAAAATGTAACAAGGTTCAATATTCATAATGACATGATATTTGTAAATGATGAAGTAAAATAAATAAATAAATAAATAAATTGTATGCCTTGCTGCATGGGTTTCATGAGCAAGAGGTTTATTTGTTAATGGCTCCCATTGAGAGCCTTAGGATTTATTAATAAGTCAAAGAGTCAATTTCATCTATGAATAAGCTCTTCTTGAGCCTATGTTCAATGTATACAAGTCTAGAAATGTCTAACAACCCTCCAAAGACAAGCACAATCCTCTTGAAGAAGTTAGGCCTCCAAAAATAGCTAAATAAGTCACGCCGTCTCACCTATAGAGTCACACCCATTTATCATGTCATGTCGGCTCAAATGTAGAGGCAGACTACTATATATATGTGGCTAGGGTCACCACAAAAAGTGCAGGAACTCAGATGCCTCTGAAATATTGTGGGTAATTACAGTGAGTACAGTCTAAAGACCTTGCAATCTTAGAAGATCTATGTTCTTCAAATGGGTACTATAATGATGAGGATCTTGGTGCAGGGAGAGAATGCACTTTGTCTCGTCATACTAAATAGTCTCAGCATATCTATGATGATGAAGATCTCAATGTAGGGAGAAAACATAGTCATGGTATCAATATATTTGTGATGAGAAGATCTCACAATGACACACTATGTCTCGACATACTTCTAGATGCATTCATGATCTTAGCATAGTTTCAATTATGAGCTGGGTATAGATATAGTAATGATCATGATGGAGACATAATTGCAAGGTGAATATCTCAGTGAATATGTGGCAATGGTGCAATAGTAATGATCTCGTTGTTATGATGAATATCTCAGTGAAGGTGCAATAATGATGACCTCAGTGAAGCAGCAGTGATGATGATGATGTCAACAGTGAAAAAGAAGAGGATTGGTGTCTTGGTATTGGAGTGGCGTAATAGGTAAAGGATCATGGTCTTGGTATTCATAAATTGGAATCTCTATAAGAATCATTTTGTGCAGGTTTTCCTCTCAAAGAGTGAGAGGTTTTGGCCCTTGCAAAAAGCAACCATCTTGTCTCTTTTGTTTTGGTAACTATTTGATGAAATAAGAAGACACACTCTAATAATATCAAGAGAAGATTGTTTTATTAAGAAAAAATTAAAAATACCTCAGAAATAGTTATCATAGAAAGAATCTCATTAACTTAATTTTCCCTAGATTCTTCAACAGGTCGAACGACAATGAGTGAGGTTAAATATATTTTCATGGGCGGATTTTACACAACCGAGTCATTGGCTCATTGGTAAACAGTGGTGCATTTAGTATGTTTGTTAGGCATGAACCAGGTTCAAACCAACCACAAGCCAATTGTGGCTTGGTCTATGGATTAATAGGTAGTTTGTTGATTTTATGTTACAGTTTAAATATAATGTGGGGTTGCTTGATTGGCGTCGGGCAGGTTCAAACCCTGCTGGCCCCATAATGTGTTGACAATTGTCGGGTGGGTACGGGTCCGCCAATGGGTGGCCTGCCTACCACGTTACCATATATATATATATATATATATATATATATATATATATAATATTATATAATATATATATATATATATATATATATATAATAATATAATATATATATAATATATATTATATATATATATAATATATTATATTTTTCATGTCGCTGCTTTTTAAGGTTTATTAGGAAAATAAAGAGGCGAAAAATTCACCCTTCCCGACCACTGGATTTCATGCGCCATCCCTTTGCCAAATTGTTGCCTCGTTAGTGACTACCACTTGGCCAAGTTTGACCAGAACTTTGAACGACTATATCTTGAGCACATGAACTTGGATTTGAGTGTCGTTTGCACCGTTGGAATCATGATGACGAGAACTACGATTTGGTCGTGGTTTCATTTGAATTTGATGACTTTGATTTCTAAGCTATTTCCATGGAACAAAGGCTTTTGATTTCATGGAGGTTGTTATCTATATTCCAGCACATTTTTTTTTTTCAGGTATGCTTTATTTTGATTTCATTGTTAAATTTAAAATAACCTCTACAAAATCTCGATTCTATAGCATCCTTTGTTCAACATTAATAAAAGTTGTTAATTTTTTTTCTTTGTTTGTGCTGACAGATTGTAACAATGGTTTCAATGTCAATAATATCACTCGTCTTGGATATATTTCAACCATGCGAGGAATACATGTTAGTTCTTCTATGTTTATTTCTTGCAATTAGTTAGGATATCACTGAGAGGTCGAAGACGAAATATTATAATTTTGTAAAACAATTTATTTTGAAAATTTTAGTATGGAATAGAGTTAGGCTCTCAGGCTTGCATATAAACCCTTTAATTTTTAAAAGTGGGAGGAGGGAAGTATATGAAAGGAAAATTTGTTAAACATTACAATGACTTTGGATTTTTTAAAACTTTTATGTAAGTGTGGCTATTTTGTTTTGATTCAATTGATTTACACTTATATTGTTCCTCTTTTCCATGGTCATGATTATTTATTGTCTTCTTGATCTTCTATGATTTTATTCTTGAATATTTGGAATACCACATTCTGTCATTCTGTGATTTGATTCCATGAAAGAACAGTGAAATATTTGCATTTCCTTTTGCCTATGTTGATTCGATTTCAATTGTTTATATTCGATCATATCATCCTCCCGTGAATTCTGTCTTGAGATTGACACTGATATGGACATTAGGTCTATCCAAGTTCTTGTGATTTGATTCTAGGAATTTAGATTGTAAATGATGTTACTTTTACATGAGTTGAATTAACATAAGTTTTGTAACAATTTCTACTGTGTATTCATATTTCATTGTTTATTTATTGATTTGTTTCATAAATAGATAATCAAATATCAATTAATCTTTGGAAATTGTTATAGTTAGCTTTCCACTTTAATTTAGCCAAAATTTATGGGTTAAGAAGCATTAGTTAAGAAATTATTTAGTCTTGTATTTGATGATAATTCATGATGTTTAATTGATTAAAACGAGTCTAGTTTGATCTGTCTCTATTGGAAAAAGTTGAAGGCTTACATTTTCATAGTTTCCACCTTTTATTTTATGTCATAAAGATCTATCAACATTTAGATTATAATTGCATTCTTAGTTTACAATTAGTAATTAGTTTGTTTTTGGACATTTAGAAAGACATACATTTACTTTTACATATTCTTTGTCAGATATAGTGTTTTCTAGCGTTATATTCTTTTGTATTATATTTTGTATATTTATGTATTATATGTTTTGACATACTTTCCTAATATATAATATATTTTATCATTTAATCAGTGGAGTAGGTAAATTAGGATAACATTAGCTTTAGATTAATCGTAGGATAGTGATAGGATAAAAATCCTTGTCTTTTCCTTCAAAAGAGTAAGAGGTGAAAGGCCAACACAGCCTTAAATTTTTTTGAGAGTGACCACACTAAATAACTTGGGCTATTTAAAGAGCTCTGGTTTGGGTCACTTCTCCCTTTTGTGACAAAGGTAATAAAAATCAATTCAACACACCATGCCTGAAAATGCATGCAAAGTAACATGAAAGGAAAATTTCGGATGATATGCAAGGTAAACCAAAGAGAATGGCGGGGAGTTCAGCTCAACCACTACTTAGGAGTGCTTGGCCCCTTGCTACCATTAGTAAACTAATGTTAGGAGACCATGTTACTGGAATGGAGAAATGGATTTTAAATTGCTATTGGACTAGAGGTTATGATAATTAGAAAGGTCTGAGAACTAATAAGGTCAATTAGGGAGGAGGGTGGAGATATCGACCATATCACTACGTGGGCATACTTTTGTTCCTCACCATAGTTGGGATGCTTGAGTTAATAGACTTTCACACTAGTATTAGGAGTTGGGTGGAGTGTCATAGCTAGCTCACATAAAATTTGTATGTATCCATAGTGAAGCTCAGGGAACCTGAACTTACAACATTGATTGGGAAATTGGACAGACAACTGGTGAAGGAATTAAGGAGCTTGTTGCTTCCCATCAAACCTATGAAAGTGATGCATGCCGATCTCTGGATAAATTTGAACTTTCTCAGACTTCTCTATTTTTCTATTGCTTTCTGGCTTAAAGTCCGATTAGTTAGATGGCTCGACATATCTAGTGACAATATTGTTAGTTGGCTTATTTCCCAGGTGTATCGTTTGAAACGTGGCCATTATGGACACTCAGTTATACAACTTGGGCTATGGGAAGGGATTTTGTTTTATTACTTTAATTCATGGTTGAATTTATGGGTACTTAATGCAAGTTCTTTTATAACTTATGGTTTATCCCTTACTGTTTCTTTATTGATATTATGTGGAGTGGTTTAATTTGGGTTCAACCCTTTCAATCCAACATCATGTAGTAGCATCATATGAGATGCCATAGAGGTTGGGAGGGGGGGGTGTGGGGCGTGGGGGTTGGCTTAAGATTTTAAGGCCATAACCAGGATCACAATCAAGCCTATGAGGCTACTAAATCTTTTCACTTAGCCACTCCCATTGATATTCGAGGTGAGATGCGATCTATTGAAAATATGACTGCCAAAGATGGTCATTCTATGTTTTATTTAGAATTATTGGAGTTTGTACAAATGGTTATGGACACTTGCCATACCATGGGTTGAAGGAAGTGGTACGTTCAAGCTGTCTTTCTATATTGGAAGATTGAAACATTGATGGGAAGGATCTTGATGGAAAGGTAGGCAGACCAATACAGTATTTTCTTCCACCTTGCATATGTGAAGAGAGAACAACATATCATGAGGTTCTACATGAAGAGGGTGAAACCTCATTTGGCACAAATAAAGTGCCACATTACATGCATTGCTAACCCGTTAACACCTCCATGCTTGAGCTAGCGTAGGAGAGTCAACCCAGTGAAATCTTCTCATTCTTAATTGCCAGATGTTTCTTGTTGGTTTTCTATGATATGATGTCTTTCTAGATTCAAGAGTGAAGTTGTAAATGTTAAAATTTTTAAATTTTTAGACTTGCTACTCTATTGGCAGATGGTCAAACTACATAGTTTCCCACTAGGAAGGTTGAAACCATCTGTCGTAAAGTCTGATCACAGAATATGGCTGAACTATGTAATTTCATCATGTAACACATAATTTTTTGAAGGAAAATCTTCTTGGGAATAAAGTCTATTTATTATGAAATTTTAAAACAATTGGATTAATAAGAATTTGAACTATGAATTTACATAACCTATAGGATTATGCATCCACAAGGTTACATTTTAAATTCTTAATATTCATGGTGAAAAAGTTAAGATTTTTCTTTCCATAGGAAACTTCGTTCTATTAAAAAAAATGTAACAATTCTCTACGATATGATTCTTCATTCTACTCTTATGGTGAAAATTTTCAATATAGTCCTCTAGTTTAACCTTCAATGTGTATTATTATGGGCCATCTCAAAGGGTAATTTAGATATATTTAGTTGCTCCTACATCTCTTTAATTATCAAAATGGATGGACTTACCATTAATAATTGATGCCATTATCTAGTCAACTCATCTTGATCATTCAATGCCACCTAGATATCTCTTCTTTATTGACATCTATCTAAATAATGTAATATCATTGACAATAATTCGAACCATTTAAATCGTCATCCATCTTAAGAAAATTTCCTTGTTCATCAACATATGTGTATTAGCTGACCTAGTCAGTTCAATATGCTAGCCAATTTTTTTATTGATACTCATTCAAATTATTCCTATTTTCAACCAATCAACTTGGTTAAATATTTTTTTTTTTTTTTAATTTATTGTACTTTGAGTCTTCTATATTCTTTTTAGTCAATTAAATTTTGGATCACTTTTGGGGAGAAAAAATTATGGGACTTAGAGGACATGTGTTGATTTTAGGGCACTCAATGGATGACTTGTTAACAAATTACAAAGAGAAATGCATTTTTTCCAAGTTAGGCCTTTACTGAAGATACCATCAAATAAGGACTAGGGAAGTTACATGGAAAGTGTCTTTTAAAAGCAACACCTAGTTTTTTTTAATGGTTTGTAATGATATTTGGCTTAATAATTCACCAAACAAATTTATGAGGTTAACGGATGAAGTTTTTAGAACCTTCATTGAGTTTTTTGTAGTTATATACATAGATGATATACTAGTCTATAGGGATACTTCAAAGAATCATTTATACCATTGAATCAAATGTTATAAAATATCAAGGAGAATAAGTTATGGTTTAGTTTGAAGTGTAATTATTCTATACATGTACTTATATATCTAATATTCATGATTGTGGAGATGGATTGAGAATCAACCAAGCCAAAGTTAAGGCCATTCAAAAATGATATCACAAACCCATGAATCTCACATAGGTAAGAAGTTTCAATGGTGCTTGCCAATATTTGCAAAAGCTTATTTTATATTTCTTAGATATTGTTGCACATTTACATTCCTTAATACGAGAAAGCACTTGACATATCCAAAAATATTATTTGTAAAACACCTATGTTAGAACTTCGAAATATACAAAATGTTTTGAGTTTGAGGATGTAATGTCTAATTATGTTATTCAGATAGTTTTCATTCAAGAGGTAATATGAATTTCTCATCATTTAGAAACCTTTATTGAAGTGGTGTTATAGTATACTACTTATGATTATGATATTCTGTCCTTACAACAAGTAGTGAAGCATTGAAAAGCATAAATTATAGGGAAAGAGATAGTGATCCACACGAACCATAATCCATTACAAGTTTTCTAAATTTTATATAAGTGTTGGGCATGGGATCCCCCAAGGCATGTTTTGGGGCTTAAAGCCCAAGTTTTGACTAAATCCATTGTAAAGACTCTGTGAATTGTGGGCGCGAAGTCATAATAGAGTCATAGGGTTGTCTGCCCTTGTTTTTGTAATGTAATGTTGGTTTGAAAGATCTACCTGTGGTCCGCAGACCATGGGATTGTATAAATAGAGTGAGGCTGTAAGTGTAGAAATCATCTAATCATGTATCTATGAATCTAAGGAATCAATGAAGCATTGATTCGAAGTGTTAGTAATGTCTTTGGGTTGTAAAGTAGGAGGAGGCTCTGCAGCTGAGTGTGTAGAGGCCTAGTAGTCCGCAGCTGAGTGTGCAAACCCTTGCAGCTGAGTGCGAAGGGTAGATCAAGTTTGTAACCATTGGAAGCATTAATAAAGAGAAGCTTTACTATATTTTTGTGTATCTTTTCCTGTCTCATGCATTATTGAGTATGAATTGCAAGTTTACTATTTATTTACTATGTGAACTTATATAAGTGTGCTGAGTAAGTGAATATAATAAAAAGTATCTGTTTATGCGAAGATAATTAACTGTCATAAGAAGATAAGTAAGATCCACGGTGTGACTTGGGGAAATAGTGTAGATCGATGCTCCAACAGTGCGAAATCCCCACAGCCACTAGTTAGGGTTGCGCGAAGGCAAGTGTATTAGGGCGTGAAGGCCTTGCAAGCCAGGGAAGTGTGAGAAGTAACCTATGCAAAGGTATTCACAGTTGGACTATATCAACCCCTCAAACATCTCAAGAGTGTGGAAACCTGGTTCCAACACCCCCACATACTACTTCGGGTGAGACCTCAGTTTGTGCTCTACGAACTGTTGCTGAAAGGGCTAGTAGTATAGGGATTTGTTTAGCTAATTAACTCCGAACCTGGGTTAGGCCCAACAAGCCAACAAATGGTTCCGTTGCCAGGATCAAGATCTGCATAGAGATGTATGATGTCATATCATTGAATCCAACTAAGAAAGAAATTGAATATTTGTTGGATAGGAATATTCACGAGTTCGTGGTGCAGGAGAACAAGAATCTGTGACTATTAAAGGAAAAGTGGTTAGACTGCTACTTGTACATGGAAATCCATGAAATTTTCTTCGCATCTTTCCATACTGAGCTGTACGAGTGGATCGTGAAGCTAGTAGATAGTCAAGGAAGGTGGAAACTTGATAATCCTATTGTGTGGACTCCAGAATTGGTGCGCGGATTGGAAGCATCGGAGGATAAGATCGCGTGAATTGTTGATCACTAGCTTGATCGAATTATAGGAGGATTCATTACTGAGTTCGCGCTAGATACTTAAGTCAGCTATAGCGAGGCAGAATGATGCTTCCTCAAAGGACTGTGACGTAAGTACGTTAAGTCTCTGAACACTTGGATTAAAATGCTACTATGTGAAAAGCGGATTATGTGAATACATTGATGTTCAGGGCTACGTGAAGTGGGAGAATTTACAGAAACAAAGGTAGTGCAGAAGACACCAAACCCTTGATTTCACCTCCGCGAGGGGACGAGGAAGAGCTCGCAAAGGTCTCACCAAGAAGTGAAATCAATTTGATAAGGCAGAGGATTCCACGCATACCACCCCCACCAACACCATTGCCAGTTTCACCGTATTCACCCCCATCTTCGCCCATACCACCTCCGCCACCACCACGAGTCGATATGGCAAGCGCGATAAAGCTGCTAGTATTCAAGGGAATAGGAAATGAAGATCTAGTCCAGTTTTGGTTCGGGATAAGGGCTATATGGGAAGCACAGGGAGTTACAGATGATAATATAAAGAAAGCGATGTTGTTCAATGCTCTTCAGGATCACACGCTGACCTGGTATATTAATCATTCTAATGACAATCCGAATGTGGGGATAGCAAACATCGAAAATGCATTGAACAGAGAATTTAACAGGCCGAAGTCAGAGGCGTAGTCAATCATTGGGTTCAACGAGATCATGATGCTACCAGGCGAGACTCCTTGGAAGTTGGATTAGAGACTGAAGTGAACAATTCATGAAGCTAATATGACTTTGACGAATGGACAACGCCGCGAATAGTTTGTAGCATTGCTAACACTGCATTTAAGGAACGCGTTGTCATAACAGAGGCTAACAACTCTGGCCGAGGCCTTGGATATCGCAATGAGGCTGCATGAAACCCTGATACAGGATCCTAACCTGGGAGTTTAGTAGATCCATGTGCAGTTGAAAAACTTGTGCCTTAAGATGCAGAGTCTGAAACAAGAAAAGATAGCTCACTCAGAAGTGCGGGACGAGGTATGGTGTGTTAAATGTAAGGGTTAGGGTCATGACAAGGACCACTGCCCAGTGTTCATGAATTACCTACGAGAGGAGGACCGATGCCGTTAAGACTAGAGGCCCAAGCAGGACCTAGTGTGGCACCTGCGTTGTGGCGTGCGATTTGTCAAATAAGAGGAAATCATGCTACAGACAACTGCCATTTATTGTAGAAGTACACGGAGAATTTGCAACAATTGTTCTGTAATTTTTGTAGATCAGTGGGACATGATGAGCGCGCCTATAGAAGCTATAAACTGATGATGGATAGTAATCCTGCCTACAGATTTCAGGCTGAAACATGACCCCTTGACTAGAACGCAAGGATGGCGTGAACCGGATTTCAGGGGTGCGAATGAGACCGAGGTGGAGGAGGACCTGGAAGAGGTCACAAACAACTGATATGTTACAATTGCAGAGGGCCAAGAAATTATGCCCGTGATTGTACAAATCCAACACATCCATCATGTCTATATTGTACCTTGTTTGATCATGAGACAGAGGATTGTCCTACACTGATAGCTAGGCTGCGAGACAAAGGAGTGCTCCAACCTCCCCTGACTCAGAACCAGCAAATGCTAAGGTCTGAGCCACGCGAGGAAGACCCCAACATGAACATTGTGCTCCAAAGTTGAATTACGATAGGGGATGATAAAGGCAAGTACCGTAAAGATAGTACTTGGGTTCGCAAGGATCCAACGAAAGAACTAGAGTTTGATTTGGGGCATGCTAAGGAAACCTTCATGGAACCTAGGAAGAGCTTTGCTGATGCCTCCACTTTAGGAAATGGACCCATCGATGCTCATAATGTTCCTGGAAACATGCATGAAGCTGCTGTGTGAAAACAATGTTGTAAAGGGATTGCAGGAACTCATTAATCGATATGTTGGGAGCGCGCTAGGAGTACTGCTCGTAGTCCAGAAGATTGGAAAGCACGCGACGAGGATGGGAAGGGAAATGAGATTGACCGCGTAGATTGGAGAATATGAGATGGACCAAGTGATTCTGGATTTAGGATTGGATGCAAACGTTCCGCCGAAGCAAACATGGGAGCGCACGGGAAGGCCTACGCTGCAATGGTCTCCTATCCAATTGCGAATGTCGAACCAACAAAAGATCCTACCTATGGGAAGATTGTAGGGAATCACTGTGGATGTTGAAGGAGCAAGCGCACTGGTAGATTTTGAAGTGATATAGATTGTTGATCACAGCAATCCATACCCTACGTTCTTAGGAATAGATTGGGCCATTGACATGAACAAGGTGATAAATTTGAAGAAGTGCAAGATAATTTTTGGGAAAAAGTCTCTGCGTGTAGTTGTACCTTTGGACCTTGTAGAAGGATCACGCTACACGGAGCCAGTGCGTGACTATGAAAGCGACAAAGACTTAGATTGCATCTACAAGATAACTGTGTGCGAGCGAGACTAGGTAAATCCCACCACGGATGGACGAATCTCATGGAAGCGTGAAAGCTCCTTTATATCAGATTTTGACAAAGAGATAGAGCGATGGAAAAACCGGTTACACGAGGTAACCAAGCTGAATTGCAACATGATGACAAGATCATTGCACCGCGTATCAACGAAAGTAAGGGATTTGCCTACTTATGATGGGTTAAGTGAGGTAGATGCTTTCCTAAAACGGGTCGAAATAGAAGTGTCAGAACAACAATGTTTCGAGGCTTTGAAATGGGTACTACATGCGACGCCCGTGAGGTGGTGGGGCACGCACCAAGGAAGATTTGAGGACTAGTGCTTTGGGGACTATATTTGAGGAATAACATTTTGGTAAGCCTCATATGTGTCTAAAATACAAGTATGACGGATGGAATGATCCGCGCGCGCATCTCTCCAAATGGGTACAGGTATATGCTAAACAACCTGCATGAATCCACATGGACTTCGCGTTCGGGAACACAATCACTAAGCATGTGCAGGTGAGGCAATTGTGCGAACGACCCCTCCGGCTAGGACAATAGACTATGGAAAGAATGAGTGTGTAGAAGGTTATCCATGCAAAACCCTTTAACGAAGTGTGCGAAGCATTGAACACGGTATATGATGCACAACAGATTGATGGGGATCTGCACGTACCAGTAGTTATATGGACTTATAGGACAACATGCAAGAAATTGATAGGGTAGGTGCCTCCAAGGCTGGAGTATGGAGTGAACGTTGTAGTCCCAATAGAGTACAAAATGCCTAGTCTACGCATAGCAACGCAGGTAGATATGACGGCTCGCAGAGCCTTGGAAGAAGGGATCGCGCAACTGAACGAAGTAGAACGCTTGGGACTTTAGGAAGAAATCTGACAGGGTGATATTAGGCTCCAAGAACTTATGAAAGAAATGGTGCGATTAAGGGAGAAAAGTACTCTGGTGGAAGCAAAATTCAAGAACCTTCAGAAAGAAATAATGAAGGATTTTCTTGATAAGAAAATCAGGATGATAAAACATGGTGCGCACAATTACAGTGATGAATTTTGGAACTACCGCCGAGATTTGATCAGCCTAATGCCTTGGATTAGACCACATATTACGAAAGGGTTCACCCATGGTGGTGCACTGCAGATGGTAAAGTGTGCAACGTAGTTAGTAACAATAAAAGGTGGATGTTTTCTAGGAAAAGTGATGGATGATTGGTTGAAACCCTATATAGGTGGTGTATCCACCTGACTAGCTGTGGGAAGTATAGTGTCAGCGCTCTAGGAAATTGAAAGGAGGCGTGAGACTATAAACTACTCTTCTTGGGAGCTATGCGATGTTGGAGCTGCGCGCAGGAGCAAAGTGTCACAAGGTCCGCGAACACACAAGGGGGGCTGCGTTTCCACGTGGGTTGGCTGGAAAGTGACCTTTGTAGTCACTATTCATGATGTGATGCTTGACTTGAGACCAAATGGAGTGGGCGGTAGGCATTTAAGATGTGCTTTATGGGCAATATTTGGGAAAATCTACCACCAAGGGAGCATTAATGGACCAGATTTGGGGGGAACGATCGATTCAAATTCAAAAGGCGCTATAAATTACAAAGATTTTCCCCGCAAACAACACTCGGTCATTCACAAATTGAGCTGTTGTGTGCCCTAAGTATCCCGAATCGAGACCTATTTATCCTGTGCAGAGCGTTATTTGAGCCCCTGATTGAGCGATTGAGAGATTTCTAGACGAACGATATGGGAACATTTGAACAAGCCTGGGAAATAGTAGAGATGACCGCCGAAGAAGCCGTGCAGACCCTTGACCATAGACGATGCCCCTGAAGGCACCGAGATTATTGCGGAAATCCATAAATCACCGCGCACACCAAGACCAAAGAAAGATAAACAACTAATGATTATGGTGTGTGTGTCCCCTCGAAACTAGTTGCGCACAAGATTAACGATGGAGGAAAAAGGGAAAGTGGTTAACCTAGAAACCAACGAGCAGGAAGAAGACCTAGAGGACCTCATAATTGAAGAAGATGAGGACAAGGGCATGGAGGAAGAAACAGAGGTTGCGCACCCTCCAACAAAGCTTCCTGTGTATGTCCCCCCATGGAAGGGGAAGGAAAAAGTGCCCAAGGACCTCGATGAGAGCAAGAGCTCTCTCCAGACTCCACTCCTCCTGGATGACATCATCTTTGAGGGCACGCACCTAGGACAGGTGCCGAACTTGAAGTTTGAAGATTGGGATCTCGCTGACCACGAGAAATTCCCTCACCTAGAGATTGCGCAGCTGATGAAGCCGAAGCAGAACACCACAGTGGGGGTTATAGAATTGAAGCCACAAAAGTGGTTACGCAGAGTTGAAAAGGCAGGGTTTCTAAACCTACTCTGGGTGTCGCATTACCACCATGCCCCAGTGACAATCTTCGTCATCAAGCAGCTCCTTTGCCTAGTGCATGGTGGGTGTTTGTGGCTGGAGGAGCCCATCCCCATCACGAACCACTCAATCCATCACATTACTTGGCTCCCATGTAAAGGAGAGGACTCTGCAGACATTTCAAAGGGAAAGAGCAGCGATTTGGCCATCGCGAAGGCCATGAAAAAGAAATACAAGCTGGAGAAGAAGAAAAGGGGTTACGCCATATCCAACACCAACAATAAAGCAGTCAAAGTTGCAACCCAGATATTGGTAGGTAAGCTCATGCGGAAGTGCCACGCAGATGAGGTACCTGCGCCGATGGTGGCACTTGTTGAAAAGTGTGTAGAAGTGGTCCAATTTAACTAGTCTGAATTCTTGTGAAAAGAGTTCCTAGAGAATTTTTGCGAGGCACAGGAACAATGCAAAACGTTCCACTATGCATGGCTTCTGTTGTCCATAGTGCTGGTGGCAGGGGAATTGTCGGTGGATAGATAGTTCCCCATGATTGCAAGGGATCTCCCAGAGGCCGCGAAGTACGCTTTGCTATGGGCCACTAAGGATGAAAATTGGATCTGCGATAGTAAGATATTATGGGTATTCATTGAGATGAACATCAGAATGGAGATTAACTGCAAGCCAATGTTATCACCCACTATCTACAATAGCTTGCAAAGTTTCGCAGAGTTTAAAGCAGACTTTCATCACATATACCTCAAGGCGCGCAAGGACCATATGAAGAAGTGGAGCGAGCTACCCTACATAGCCATAAATGATGTGATATTCGACGTATTAGAGATGTGGCCACCAGAGTGGCATGCTCCGAACATATCTACGCTGGAAAAGTATACTGCACATAAGAAGAAGGAGGAAGAAAAACTAAGCGTGGTGTAGTTGGCGGAAAAGAGAAGGAAAGAAGCAGCAACAAAAAAAGCGCAGGTGGTGCGGGACGCTGCGTAAGTAGTAGCAGAACAAAAAAAGTTGTAGCAACAGCAACACAGAAGGCAACAAAGTAGGGGCACGAGGGCCAGCAGTCGCCTTCGCCTGAGTAGGAGAAAGAGATGGAAACAGAGGAGGAAGAGGGTGTTGCAGACCCATAAATAGCGTCAACACAACTAAAGTGCCAACGCCCGAGTGAGCGGACAGGGCCATGCAAGAAGGTAAAAGCATCCAATATGTCTATCTACCTGCTCACCCTTACTGAGGGGGATCTGCACGTTATAGGCGAGATGGTGCGTGACATCACCACAGAGGCCCTCTAGAACTTCGTGGTGGAGAATCAAATTGTGTTGGGGGCCCTCTAAGCATAGATTCAAGAGTTGCAGGTGCGCACTCCTTAGGCTAGTACCCTCTCGACCAGCCTCATAGTAGGAACAGTCGTAGCTGAGGAAATGCTGCGTGCTCATACAAGAAACACAATAGTGCCTCCAAAAGGGACATTGGTTACAAAAAATGAGGCCGACCAACCTACGGTTAGTACACTGAAGGGGATATGGATCAACATGGTTGCACTCTCGCAGGAGACTATCTATGTTCTACAGGATAGGATCATTGCAAAACTACGGCCTAGGGAGAGCTGCACGTTGCAGGTGCTGAGTGAGTAGAAGATCAACATGGAACAATTGAGCTTGCAGCGGGATGAGGTTGTGTCTCAGAATTGGCAGATGGTGCAGGTACTTGAAGAAGCCTGCCAGATGGTCCCTAATCTGACCATCCCAGCAGAAGCACCAACAAAGGTGTGCACGAGAGATTAGCAGTAGGGGTGTGCGAGGCACAAGAAGAAATGGCCAAGGTTCAGTTGGAGCTAAGCCTTCAGATAGCAGAGCTGCGGTTGAAGACGTGACCGTCCACTCCTCCAGAAGTAAGGTAACAACACACCAACGCTATTACAACAAGGATGGAGGAGATTATTAGTGTAGTAAGGGACTGCACCAGAATGTTGGAAGAATCATTCGAGGTCCTCACCAATCTGCAAGAGGACCCGAACATTCAGCGCTTAGAAACAGAGGCACATGAGCTACAACTAAAGTATGACAACGTTAAAAGGACCGCGCAGATGGTGGCCCTCACTTAGAGGCTTGCGCAAATGCAATAGGCCAAAGCACTTAAAGATCAAGTAGATGTAGCGTGACATAGAGAAGCAGTTTTGAAGGCACGCGTTCAGCCTTGGATCAATGAGGCCTTCGTCATCACATCAACAATTGAAGGCAAGCTTGCGCGGATGCAAGGGACATAGGAAAAGATGCAAGGGAGTAGTTCCAATGCCACAGTCTCAGAACAACAAGTACAAGAGATTCAACAGGCAACTGCTCAGTGCGTTTCCGACCTTGCAGCCATTCGAGCAGAGTTGGGAGGTCTCCGCATGAAGATCTTTGCACCGATAGAATGACTTGAGGGCGAGTCATGATGTTTGTGTTGGGGGCCTATCGGGCGTGGGATCCCCCCAAGGCATGTTTTGGGGCTTAAAGCCCAAGTTTTGACTAAGTCCATTGTAAAGACTCCACGAATTGTGGGCACGGAGCACAAAGTCATAATAGAGTCATAGGGTTGTCCACCCTTGTTTTTGTAATGTAATGTCGGTTTGAAAGATCTACCCATGGTCTGCGGACCATGCGATTGTATAAATAGAGTGAGGCTCTAAGTGTAGAAATCATATAATCATGGATCTATGAATCTAAGGAATCAATGAAGCATTGAGTTGAAGTGTAAGTCGTGCCTTTGGGTCTTAGAGTAGGAGGAGGCTCTCCAGCTGAGTGCGTAGAGGCCTAGCAGTCTGCAGCTGAGTGCACGGACCCCTATAGCTGAGTGCGTAGGATAGGTCGAGTCTGTAACCGTTGGAAGCATTAAAGAGAATTTTTACCATATTTCTATGTATTTTTCCTGTCTTATGCATTATTGGGTATGAATTGCAAGTTTATTGTTTATTTACTGCGTGAACTTATATAAGTGTGCTGAGTAAGTGAATATAATACAAAGTATCTATTTAGGCAAAGATAATTAATTGTCATAAGAAGATAAGTAAGATCCACGGTGCGACTTGGGGAAATAGTGTAGATTGTTACTCTAGCAGTGCGAAAGCCCCACAACCACTAGTTAGGGCTATGCGAAGGCAAGTATATCAAGGCACGAAGGCCTCGCAAGCCAGGGAAGTGTGTGAAGTAACCTACGCAAAGGTATTCACAGTTGGACCAGATCAACCCCTCAGACATCTCAAGGGTGTGGAAACTTGGTTCCAACACCCCCCCATACTACTTCGGGTGAGACCTCAATCCACACTCCGTGGATTGTTGCCGAAAGGGCCAGTAGTACAGGGATTTGTTTGGCTAATTAACTCTGAACCTGGGTCAGGCCCCAACAAGCTAACAATAAGTCACAACAAGCACATCACAACAAATTCATTTCTTATATGTGACAACCTAACCTTGCCATCAAGTACAAGGAGAGAGTTATAATAATATCATTGTAATGCCCCTTGTGTTAGCCCCTGATTTTGTAATTATAAAATAAAATAAATTTTTTAATTGGCTAGCCTGAGGTGTGGGACACACAGATCTACAATATGAGGGAGAGCTGAGAGTGGTGTTATTTTGCGTAGTTGAATTCCCACCACTAAACATCTGGAAAATACATGAAGGGGGAGAGGAGATACCCAGATTCTTCCTTGCTTCCACGATGTGAAGGGGAGGGGAAGCAAAAAATCCCGTGGGGGCACCACAAAGAGCCTAGAGGAAAAAGAAATAACAGAAAGAAAAATAGGGAACTTGAACAACATAACGTAGGACACATAAAGAGACAGAACGATAGAGAGCGAAACTAGAGTGTAGTGCAAGAGCAAAGGTGTTGTGCACTAGAGAAAGTCTATTGGGAATGATAGGATGTATTTCCCAACATTAATGCATTGGATTTGTTGGATTGTGTGTGTCCAAGCTTGAAAGATCAGTGGGAGGCTCAAAGAAGGAATTGGGTGACGAGTGCTTATTTAAAAAGGTTAATAAACCACTAAGTGATTGTTGAAGATTTTGATAAACCACATAGTTCTTTCCAAGTAAGTTGATAAACCACTCAGGTGCTTGTTCTATGGATCATAAACCACTAAGAAGGGTGGAAATCCACCAGGATGCTTGCTAAAAAGCGTTGATAAACCACTGAGTGTTTGTTGAGGAAGATAATAAAGAACTCAATGCTTGTAAATCACCTATAAAGAAAACCCATACTCTTAGAAAACTAAGAAATACCCCAACCGAACCTAGTTAGAATCCCTGAGAAAGAACTTCGTTGGATTGTGGATCTGACTCAGGGATGGACAACTGTAAGAAATATTGTGGTGCCACTGACCTATGGTTGGGTGGAGAGTTGAATTCCCACCAATTTCCAACCATCTCTAGCAATTCAGATAAGTGCCATGAACTATGGATATTTGGATGATATTTATTAACATGAATGTTATGTTAATGATTAATGTATGACTCTATGCTATTTTTGAATGGTCATTAAAAATTAATGCATGTCCTTATTGGGAAATATATTATGTATGTTATTTTGGCTAAGTTGTAATACTAGCTTTATGTGGTGTAAAATAATGTTTCTTGATTATAAATGCAATGGTGATTGGTTACATGAAGACATGCAATTAACTGCTAATTCTAGTATTGTAATGGTTGGCATGCCTATGAAATTAAAAAGCCTCACTGCCTTGTTTAATACTTTAATGTATTATGTTTATCAAGAGAATGAATTAAGCATTATGTGTGTTGTGTATGAAAATTATATATATCTATCTATATATATTTATATTATATATATATATATATATATAATATAATTATATATATATATATATATATATATATATATATATTTTTCATTCTCACCATGGTGTGGCTTAGGTTGCATTCAGACCCAAGGAAAGCTCAACAAAGCCTTGGGAATCTTTGGAGCCTCAAGTCTATGTAATGAAAGCCATAGGCTTGCATTCAATTGAATAAGCCTTTGAGTTATTTTCATATAAAAGGACATTGGTTTTGATTAAGTTTTGGTAGGCGAGGGAAGAGATTATTCCCATCACCCCATGTGTAACTTCACATCACACCATGCCTCCTCTCGCTGATTTGTAAGCGTTAATCACTTGACAGTGACGTTGTTGATGGAGAATGAAAGATGGAGATTACCCCATTACTGGGCGAGAAAAATTCATGTCATGCCATGCCTCCCCTGGCATGTGGTATGTATCGATTTTTTGGGGGTTTGGTTGTTATTAGCATGGCACAAGATGAGAATCAATCTCGTTACGCAATGTGAAAGTTCACAACTCGACACATCTGAGTTGGCATGAGCCCCTATTTTATGGTAGCATTGTGGTATTATGGCAGGACAAGAATTTTTTTCTCTCAGGGAACAAAAATAGAGAAGGGGTGTAACAAAGAAATCATGGCATGACACCAAAATTTTCCATAATGTAAAATATTGGTTTTGCATGAAGGGACCACCCCTGTGGGATCCCTTGGTGAAGGTTGAGGTGGCTAGCGCCACATAGGCTAGGAACAGTTGCATGGATGCTACGATGGTAGGTGACATGGAATATTTATAACATGGCACCTACATGGCGTAACATGGTAGGTGGAATTGGCTCTATTGGATGGTCAAAGAGTTTATTTTTGGATGACATATGACACTGTCATAGGATTCCAGATGGAACGGTAACATCACCTAAATGTCAACATGAAGTCTGTAACAAGTGGAGACAGGTGATGTGGCACTAGATGATGTGGACACTTGTGCACCATGGGTCATGCCATGTCAGAGTTTGACACAAGGAAAGACATAAAATAATGGATTTATGTGATGGGAAGGTTCCCATTAGCACCCAATGGAGAATGTTAGACAGTAAATCCTCTGGCAGCTAATGTAAAATTTATTGTCATGCCATAGAGGTTTGAACATGGTATTTACAAAGGAATGGTGTGATGACACTAGGGGTGCTAGCATGGTGGGATGCCACACAATATTATGAGAAACATGGAAAAGCCATGAAGGTCACTTTGAAATTCCACGTGGCAGGGCATGCTGATGTGGCAGGGATTAAAGGGCCCAAACTTCAAATGGGCATAAGTTATATCAACATAAATCTCTCGATGAGTCAAACATGATGGTGGTGTTTGTTTTCAGTTTTAAGGATGTTGGAAAAAGAGCATTTGGTGACCCCATCTTCATAATAGACCTTGAGATTGGGTTACTTTTGATGTGACACCTTACACTACCCGAGAATAACACAAGGGGGTGGGAGGGAGTGTCATAGTCATTAATTCTTGTCTAAACCATTAAGGTTAGTAGTAGTATTCATGACCATTACGCAATGATAAACTTTTCAATTTGAATATATGAGGATTCAACATGAATAAAATAAAGGATTTTATTTTATTATAGTTTAATTATAGAATGAATTAGAGAAGCCTAATTACCAAAATAAGGATAGATTATTGCACAAGGATAATAGTTTGGGAATATTAATTAGAGAATGTATAACCATGCAATTAATAGAGACCATACTTCCAAATTTCTTGGACATTTTGGAGCTAAAATGACTTTGTCAAACTCATAAAGGTATGCATATTGGCCAAAGATTTCTACTTCGTTGTTAAATTTATCTAAGAATGAGTGGTTTATTGTATGTTGAAACCTGACAATAAGAAATTGGTATTATATACTCCTAGTGTGATTATAAAAGACCAAAAAATGATCAAATTATATATTCTCGATAAATTCAACAAGATGGTATATTTGATTCCTTGTAAGAAGATGATGCTTGAGGAAGAAGCTAAATAGTTTTCCCATAAACCATGGGAAATTATTTGAAACATCTAGGTCAATCTCAACTGTCAATCTATAGTGGTCAAACGTTGATTTAAAATGGTCCATAGGGCACAAATTTCCACCACACCCCTCCCCCACCACACCCCCCGCTAAAGTCCAACCATGCCAGAAGGGGTGGGGCTATAATTAACCTTGACCATTAGATCTTGCATTGTACAAATTTCATCCAACTAATTACATGTTATTTAACATAAGTTTTCTGAGTGAAAAGGTGAAAGCACCCTGCAGGCATGTATACTAATTAGAGTTCCTTCACTCTATTAGAAAGGGATTCTAACATGCTTCCATTTTGGGGCAAAAACCATTGAAGGAATATCATCGCTAATGTTTCCTCACCCATTAAAATTCAACCTCAAGGTGTTTCCATAGATAAAATCAATTTTGATATCTAGTACTATTGTCGATTGATGCCTATAACCCCTCTCAATTGTAATTTGATCCCCTTTTACCAATTTTCACATGAAATTTCCACAAGAATTGTCAGGAATTTGGGGATTTTCCCAAAATTTCCCCAATTTATTCATAGCCCGCTTTATCTTTGGCTCTTGTTGGGAACATGTAATATTTCTTGTCTCAATTCTTTGAATTTCCTCAAATTCCTCAAAAATTTCCCCTATTCCACTTGGGGCATTTTGACAAACAAATGGTAGGCATTTTCCTACTAGTGTTTAATAAAACACTTTGCTTAAAACCTTTGTACAACATACTTATGCTTGAATCTTACAAACCCAATGTTTCATCTTGGAATTTGATACGGCCTGTAACATACCTCAACCCTCTTTTGGTTCATTCTTTCCACTTTTGAGGTCCAATCCTGTGTTGGTTGCCCCCGGTAACTTGTATATTGGAAAATTTCCCCCTATTTTGGGAATTATGGCATGTGCATAATATTACATAATGAATATGAACCAATGCATTTAATTTTATACTCGTAAACAATTAACAACAATATATGAATGATTTGCAATAGAAAAGTAATCATATACAAAATTATAATAATTATCTTTTAATTATGTGTAACTAGTTGTAGGCCTTCGACGTTCCACCCACCCGTAGACCATGCTATTCATTCTCTTTCAATAGTATGTCACCCATGAGTTGGGGATTTGAATCCATGGGAATTAGTGCACCAAAAATATGGTACAAGATCAGTACCAACAATCACTAGCTAAGGTACCAATATCAACAACCTCCAACCAATAGTATTGTGGTGTAATAGCCTTGGTCAAAAATTCATGTCAAAAAAATATAAGAACAAGGTCATGGGACACATATTCCAAGTTGAATGTTAGGCAAAACATCCTAGTGGGTTTTCATTTCGGTTATTATGGCTTAAGGAAATTGGCAAAGGCCATGAAAAGGATTTGAAAAGGAAAAGTGGCATTAATTGGCATTTTATTTATGAAAATAAAGGAAATTAGGAGAAAAGGAAGGTGAAAGGTCACAAGTTGCATGTGAGGAGGAAATTGAAGGAAAATAATGGAAAAATGAAGAAATTAGAGGCCTCATTAACAAAGAGTCTTATGAGGATCAGTTGGTAGCTTTTGATAGTTCTATGTTGGAGCTCTCTCTCTATTCTCTCTCTTTCACACTTAGAGTTTTCTTGGAGCACTTCAGTGTTGGATCAAGAAAAGAAAAGAAAGCACAAAGAAGTAAAAGGGAAGTAAAGATCAAGCAAGGAAGAGAAGGATCAAGCAACTACAGTGGGATTACTTGCAGGTATCGATTTGCATGTGTGATTTCCTTGCTAGATTTGGCATGCATGATACATGCATGTGTGTATTTGGTTCTCTTGTTGTCATTAGCATGGGTTTTGCTAGGTGTGACAATGATCTTCAGCCTTGCCTTGTCATTTATGGATATCCATGGTGTGATGGTGGTTTCTCTTATTTGATTGAGCTAGATTTATAGATGGTATTGAAGCTGAGTGAGGTGGTCTCTGCAAAAGAACACAAGGCTTAGGAACCCTTGGACCAAAGAAGGTGGGATTGCGGTAAAGTCATATTTTGTGTACATCAGTAGGCCTATGAATCCTCAATTGGTGAATGGTGGGATATACGGTAAAGTCTACAGATGCGTGCCCTCGATCAGGCCTAGGAATCCTCAACAAGTGAATGTTGGGATATACGGTAAAACCTGGAGGGGGGAGTCTCGATTAGGCCTAGGAATCCTCGACTAGTGAATGGCGGGATATACAGTAAATCTTGGACACTGGAGTCTCGATTATGCCTAGGAATCCTCAACCCATGAATTGTGGGATATACATTAAAGCCTAGAGACTAGGAGGCATCCAAATTTTGCATGATGTAGGTGGAGAGATCTAGAGGCATCCATGCTTGTTTAGGGCCTAATGATCTGGTTGTGATTGCGGTAAATCCTGGTTGTATTGATGAGGGTTCAGGCCTAGTGATCCGGTGGGGATTGCGGTAAAGCCTGAGGAAGCAATGGTTGGTTTTGTTGCGAGTACCAAATTCATGCTTCGAATATGGCATGAGGGCGATTGGATGAAAGAAAAATTTGCTTCATCCAAATCTATGGTTGGGTGGTATGTCAAAGTCCCAAACCTAGTTTCATTTTGCATATGTTAATATGATCTAGTTTCCTCCTGTTTTTTATGTGTAAATGTACTTGTTATTCTGTGGCTTTAATAGTTGTTATATTGTTGATATATCTCTAGCCATTTGATGGTTATAAGCATGGTTTTATGACAAATCTTAGTCATGGATCTTACTATGTTTTGATTATTGAATGAGTGAATGATGAATGTATGACCTAATAGATGTTATTTCAGCTATTATGAGAAGGCGCTAGAACTTCTTGGTGATATTCATATAGGTATCAGACCCCTATGTTCAGATGTGTATTTATGACTTGTATATTTCATGTTCATGATATGTTTGACAGAATGACTATCATGGATAGGCCTTGTTAGTTCAAGTTCTTGTCTAATATTTATATGGAAGGCTTTGTCCTTATGTCATTCATGGTTTTGGAAAGTTTCATTAAGTTCTGGGTAGAGGTCTAGAGCCCAGACTGAAAAAGTGGCTTAAATCTTGTGGTCATGAGCACAGAACTAGGTGAAAAATATTGTAGTTTCTCCCTTCTAGGCATCATGCGTGCAACTAGAGGGTTTTAGTCGAAATTAGATAGTGTTGTGCCAGTGTCTGAGAGACCAGGGCACAGAGAAAAGAGGTTTAATTTAGGGTTCAGGCACCTGGAATGGTGGTTTATCCCTTGGAGTTCCTATAACAACTAATAGGGAAGTCATTAAGGGTTTTGGTTTGTCGATTTCACTTCCTTAAGGTGATTACCCTAGTAGGCCGATAACTTGGGTAAATGTGGGAGGAGGGTGTTACATGTGGCTTCCAAGAGTTCCACTTCCTTCACAGGATTTCCACGCCTCACACATCTAAGGTGCCAATCCCAACAACCCCCAACCAATAGTATTGTGTCCTCCAGGAGTTCCATTTCCCTCATGGGCCTTCTAGGTTCCCTTCCAAGCCTCACACAACAAAGGTACCGAACTCAGAAACCCCCAACCAATAATCTTATGGCTTCTAGGAGTTCCACTACCTTCACGAGTCTTCTAGGTACCCTTATCGACTTCCACTTCCATAATGGTATCCATGCTTCTATGGTCATCTGCTAACATCCTTCATAGGAATTGTCCATACCCTTGTCACTGAACAAGAATGCTTACATACTACTTCACTCTGTCAAACAAGCCTCTTTTGTCTATATGCCTTTTTTCTGCCACTTCGCACTCCCTAAGCCCTTAATGGAATTTTATTATACGTTTGGACACTTTTTATGATCATTAAATCATAAGTTCCTCTTTTACCCATCCATGGAGTCTTAGGACCTCATTCTCATTTCGCCTTTTGATATATGACCATTATTTTATTAACTTGCATACGTTAAATAATTACATACCAAGCTTTCAAGCCTCAAAATATCAACCATGTGTACACAGGCATAAAAACCCCAAACACAAGAAATTCATGCACATGGGCACAACTAACCCCATAACATGTATACACAAATGTATCTAGGCACCACAATCCTCAAAATCCATCCTTGGCTCACCAACCTATTTACTGTGTCCCAGTTCATTAGCCTAGTTCTACATTTACATGCTATTTACATTCCATGGGTCAAGTAAGGGTGTTACATAAACAATGTTAACGCATGAGCTTGCCTCTTTTTTATTTTGTTTTTCCTCATAACCTTTAATGTCCTTGATGGTTTTGATTGATTTTCCTACCATGATCAACTACAATTAATGCTTCTCCTTCCTATCTTGTTTGTAATTTGTTTGCATGACATATCTTCATTAATAAGATTTTGCTAACATCATCAAACTTTAGCATTCCCATAGGTGTTGAATTTATCATAGCTACAACCAGGTTCTCCTAGTTGTTCAACATGGAGCACATTAGTAAGATGGCTCTAATCTCATAATCCAAAATGATTTAAATAGATAAAAGTTGGCGAATAATTTTGTTGAACTCATTTAATTACTTTACTACTGAAGCACCCACCTTCATCTTGATGATGTGGTTTTATCATCTAGATCATGCATCTTTTTTGATAGAGCTTCTGATGTCTTCTCTCTAGCCATATTAAAGTAGACATTATTTACTAGATGGTGGTAAATTATGGCAATGGACTTTGTGTCCAATTTGATAAAATATGCATATCTCATTGATGAGTGTTTCTTTGCTTTTCCCTCAATTAACAAATGTTGATCCTTCAAAATTAATATCTCGTCCATCTCTGATTTCCACAGGGAAATATTAGTTCCATTTAATTTCTCTATGTCACTCAGCACCATTGCCTCTATGCTCAATGGGACCCAACTCAAACAATAATTTGTGCTCCTCAAACAAACAATAACCTAGAAATAGCTTTGTAAACCCTCGATAATCCTTTATGTACATTGGACCTCTCTCTAATACTAGTTGTGGGATATATTGTCACAAAGAAACAAAATTAATTCCAAAAGATAATGACTCTCATTGCTTTAAAGCTAATATTATCTAAATTTAGATTAGTACAAATTTGGTATTAACAATAATTCCAAAAAAGTCATAAACAAGTACACTATTCAAGCTAAATGTCTAGGGGATCCTCTCCTTCCAACCACCTATTTTCCATCATACTTTAGCTTGACTGCGAGAAGAAAGATTACTTTCTATAATTGCATCGAGAGGTGCTCTCCAACCCACTATGATAGATATGTTGTAATGTAAAGTCCTATAAACATTTAACTTGATCAAAATAAAATAAAATAAAAATAACCCTATGTTAAAATAAACAATTTATATTATTCCTTTTATTTTTATTAATTTTTATTGGGTAGTTAAGGTAAACTTGACCTGGTCAAGTTATAGATGATTTTTGATCTCCGAGATTATGAGAACTCATGGTATTGACCCATGTTCTTCATGTGCAATATAGCCTATTTAAAGGGGGCATTACACCAGCCTAGATCCATCTTAACTTTGAATCTACTGAGTGCTGAGAAGGATCAAATCTCTTGAGATGCAAAGAGATTTGATCCCTCTTGATGCTTGGTAGATTTGCAATTAAGATGGATCTAAGTTGGTGGAATCTATCTTCTAAGAAAAAGGTAAATGGCCTGCTAATCCATTGTTTGACAGGTGCCAGATGAACAAACATCCCTAAAAGTTCCTATGGCTTAATAAATCTTATTCAATATATTCACTTTAACAACTTTGGGATATATAGAGATGAATTCTTATAGCTGATTTATTTTTGTGTAGAATGTTTAGCTTAATAAACCTTATTCAGTATATTCACTTTAATGGATATATAGAGATGAAGTCTTATAGTTGATAGATTTTTGTGATCAACACCAATAAAAGAATATTGGACAAGTCAACTGAAAAATAAAGGTTAATAATTTACTATCATGTGATGGTAACTAGACAATAGGAAGGTAGTGGAAGGCGATAGCCTCCATATATGGTAATAAGAAAAATCCAAGAGATTTGAATTTATTTCCCTTACTTACACAAAGATTGCATTGAGGTTTTTCTAACTCTTTAATGACTCTGGTTTGGTACAATTAGCTTACATTTCAATGATAGATAAGATATACATAATTTTTGAAAAGAATGGTTTCCTTATGTGATGTCCTCCAAGGTGGGAGGGGCTTTCATTCCTTCAAAAATATATTGTCTGGTAAAGAAAGTGATGAGGAACATAGAGGGGAGGAAGGCAATGGTCAATCAAGATTGCCACAAACACCAATAATGGGTGATGTGGTAAAAAGGGATGTGGGGGCATGCATACCCAAAGCCCCATAGAAACCCAAGTTCACCATTCCTATGAATTTTTTGGAAAATTAGAGAAAGAGGATGCAACATCACACATTCATTGTAATTTTATTGGTATCTGGCTGACATAAAAGAGAGATAGAGCATTGGATACAAGAAAACTGGCAGCCAAAGGGAGAGGTAGATCTGCGAATAGGTTTGGAAGGATTCTTCACTGTTATATTTTCCAACCTAGAAGAGAAGGAACATATTTTTGAGGGAGGGTCATACTTTCTTAATAATGCAAGACTTTACATTAGGCATTGGGAAGCTTGTTTCAACCCAAATAAGGAGGAATTCATGGCTACACCGTTGTGGGTTAGATTCTTTACCAGTGTAATCATGGTTCTGAGAGATCTTTGAAGGCATGTGTCGGCCTCTAGGACGTTTTTTGAAGGTTTTAGAAGTGACTAAAAGTGGGTGGAACATGTCATATGTCAGGATATGTGTTTATATGAACATCTCGCAACCTTGCCAGATTCCATAGAATTGGATTATCAAGGAGATATTTGGAAGCAACCCCTAGAATATGAACATGTGCCATTCTGATGTAGACTCTATGAAAAACATGGCCACCTATTTCATGAGTGTCCTTTCAAGAAAAATTAATATCCCCCAGAAATATCGACAATGAATGATGGGTTCATAAGAGTTTCCAATAGGTGACACAATCAAAGGAGTTGAATGCCTTTTAATACAAGGGGAGATGAGGACAATAATTCCTTCTCTGCGATTGAAGTAATGGAGGAACACAATCAAAATTTCAATGTGACCCAAATGGATATTTTTCCTCCGGAGGATACTTAAGATAACGGGGCCTTGAAACGTAAAATGGGCGAGGATGAAAATCTGCAAACAGAGTCAGATTTACTTGCCTTGCCAAGGTTTACAGAAGTGGTTCCTCTCCTTGACCATAAAATTTCATATTTGTTGGAAGAAGAGCAAACATTGGTCACTATGGTAAATGAATGGGCTGAGAAGGACCTTGCTAATCTTCCAAATGAGGAGAAGGAAAGATATTCCCATGTTTACCTTCATTGGAAGTCAAAAAAATAGACTGTCCTAGGAGACCCAATAGCACAATATTTCAAAGCATTTAAAGAAAAAGGCAAGGAAATTTTATCAAAAGAATTGCATAAAAAATAGAATAAGAATATCACCAAACCAAAATGATAAGCCAAGCAACATATGGGGAACAGTCAGAGTATCTCATAATAGGTGCTCACCATCCCAACAAAGGGTTAGTAAAAGTTTTTTCATAGTACCAATGCAAATATTATCCTAGTATATTAGAGGTCTAAATAGTTGAGGTAAACAACGTTACCTCAGAATCATATTAAAAAGGAGAATCCGACCATTGTAATTTTACAAGAAACGAAATTGGATATGGAGAGAATGTAAAACATTATAATTTTTTGTTGGAAAGGTTGTGAACATATATCTTTATTGGCCTTGGGGACCACAGGACGCATATCCGTTTGGTGGGATCCTCAAATGGTACTCTTTTAGAAATGGTTTGCATTTGATCAAATCCTAATAGGTAGTTTTCGATATGTAGGAACTGAAGAGAACATATTTCTTTCAGTGGTATGCAGTCCCTCGACACCTATTGATAAAATAATCTTATTAAATCAATTACAGGACATCAAACAAATTATCAGAAAGGAATTTTCGATTGTCGGAGGATCATTTAATATCACTTGATCACCCAAGGAGAAAAAGGGTGGTACAAGTAGATTAGATCGCATATCGGTGGTTTTTGATGAATTGCCTGAAGCTCTCTATCTAGTTGATATCTCTACAACTAATGGTTGTTATACTTGGAATAATCATATGGGGTGGGGGGACCAGATATCTTTTAGATTAGACATGTTCTTGTTTTCAAAGAGTCTTATACAAAAATATTTATATATTGAAGATGTTATATTACCATGTATGGGCTCAAACCACTAGCCAGTTAGACTTGAAATAGATCTCAAAGAACCACCATTAAATAGACCCTTTCGTTTTGAAATCTTTTGGTTTCAATCGAAATATTTTGTGGATCTCCTTAGGACTTGGTGGGAGGACATTACAATGGAAGGAAATACTAAGATGAGAAGGTTCCAGTTGAAACTGAAGCAGTTAAAATATCATATCAAAAATTGGAATACAAAAGTGTTTGGAAATATATTTAAGGACAATAGGGAGCTGGAAGACAATATGTCATCGATCCAACAAAGGATCATTTGGAAGCGCAGATCCATGGAGTTAGCAGCTGAGGAAGTGGATGTCATGGTAAAAGTAGAAGATAGAAAGAAGTAGGAGGAGAGACTATGGAAGCAAAAGTATATAATTCAATGGTTGAGGGAAGGTGAACGTAACACCACATTTTTTCACAATGAAATGATTCAACATTGCCTTCACAATAGAATTTTCTCCATCACTGATAAAGATAGCAGGAGGCACTTGGTGCATCATGACATAGAAGGAAAAGTTGGTAAATTATCATTTTGATATCTGGTTTGAGAGTAAAATAGAGCCATCATTTTCGGGCTCCACACTTACAATTATTAAAAAAAAATCCCTAAAATAATTAGCAAGAGAAAAATAACACACTAATGCGAGTGATCTCTTTATTGGAAGTAGAGAAAGTGGTTAAGATTATGCCAAGCAATAAGGCACTGGTTCTACGTGGATTCATAACAATGTTTTACTAGGAATGTTGGCATTTCCTTTCCAAAGACATCCATGAAGTGCTTGAAGAATCGAGATGGACGTGGGACATCCTCCCCACCCTGAATGCAATGTTTATTTCATTAATACTGAAGCAGGGGAAAAATGAGGTCTGGATGGCTACAGACCAATCACATTATGCAATGTAACTTATAATATTTTAACTACTGTGATTTCGAATAGATTGAAACCATTGCTCCCAAAACCGATCTCCCTAGAACAAGGAGGGTTTGTAGAGGGAAGGTAAATTGCAGATGGAATCATAGTATCTTAGGAAATCATCGACTCACTCAAGAAGACAAAACACCCAAGTATGTTTGTTAAATTTGATTTGTCTAAAGCTTATGGCAAAATTAGTTGGTATTTTCTATTTAAAGTCCTACAAGTGTTTGGCTTTGTTGACCCCTAGATGGAATGGGTAGGTTCCCTTATCTCTAGAACCATTTTCTCAATTTTGTTCAACATATTACCTTCTCAGACCATTCATCCATCTAGAGGTATTAGACAAGGTGGCCATTTATCACCTTTTCTCTTTATTTTAGACATGGAAGGTCTCGGAAGAATATTTTGAAAAGCTAGAGAGATGAATTATATATATGACCTGCGTTTGTATGGGAAGGATTTTCCTATTACACATCAATGAAGTTGTGGTGGTCATGGGTGCAAGGTGGTTCCCAAGTTGGGAAGAGGGTGTGGAATAGGAAATATATGTCAACAAATTCTCAAGTTGAAAGGTTGAATATGGACATTCCAATTAAAGGCTCTAGAATTTGGAACTGGGACTATGAGGCAGGAGTCAAGGTCAAACAACTTGCCTTCTGGGAAATACGTTATGGTAAATCATCCTCTTTCTGGGAAGATTCATGGAAACAAAACCCTCCTATAGATGATAATAGTAATCTCTAGGAGATAAAAGGGTGGACCCAATCTTCAGGTCAATTTAAAGTAGCTGACTATTGGAGTATGAATCCCTCTACCCATGGGTGGCAACAGTGGAAAACACAACAATATTGGGAAATTCCAATATTCTTTTGTTGTGGGAATATTTCCAATGCTATCTTCAAGGAATAAGAATATGAAACTCGTAGAAAGGAGATATTGTGCACTAGGGAAAGCAAAAACATGGTATCTAAAGGAAGAATACTTAACATTTCTAGACAATAATCAAGATGAATGTCAACTATGGAAAGATGTCTGGCATTTAGGAGGTTGGTAAAAAGTGTCCACTTTTATGTGGCTGGTACCATGGGGTCGTGCGCTAACATGGGATTGAATGCAAAGAAATGGATTTGCAAGTCCCTCAAGATTCTCGTTTTGTTTACAAGAGGAAGAAAATGCTACCCACCTATTCATCTCTTATGCCTATTTGCAGGAAATCTGGCACTATGCTTATGTTTTATTTAACCAAAATTGACCAAAATTGGCGGATGTTAAAACTTGGTTAATAGACTTGTTTAGTGAGAAATTCAAGCATCCATGGGTATTGTCAATGTGGTGTTTACATATGGATTTCTATTTTTGGAATTTATGGAAGCAGAGGAATTCTAAGGTGTTTGAAGGTAGAAGTTGACCGTCATACATGTTACAAGAACAAATTACATCTAGTGTGCGGGAAACTTTTGTCGTGCATCCGGCCGGACAAAAATGCATGGAAACAGGGTGATGAATCATCCCTTATTCTACAAAAACTACATCTCCAGGAGGTTGTAGATTATTCAACTTGGAAAAATCACAATTAAAGGAAAAATTGTGAATGCTTATAACAATTGCCCCCTCCATATTGTTTTATGTTGAGTTTTGATGGAGCCTCAGGAGGCAACCTTGGAGTTGCGGGTATTGGAGGGATATTGAGAGATGCCCAATTGAATCCGTTGTATGTTTATGCATTTTCATGTGGATAAACCACGAACAATGTAGAAACTTTATGGGCGCTGGGAAAAGGACTTCAACTTGTAACAGGAAGAGGAATCCACCTACTATAAATTCATGGGGACTCTCAAATTGCCATCAACATGGTGCACAAACTTCTGCTGGGTCACCCTCCTGAAAAAAGTGATGTCTAGATGGAGTTTGCAAGAGAAAGCAAGAAACATTAGGGAACTCTTGCAAAATTTTGATTGTGTTATCCCTATTCACATGAAGAGGGAAGTTAATAGGTAGAAATTGTTTTAGCTAAATGGGGCAGTAATGAAACTGAGGCAACTCTCCAAGAAGAATGGGGTGGATGGTTGTAGCATTATCCCATCCTTGCACTGTAGCAATGAGTAGCACAAGAGAGGAAAAGGGTTGATAGGTTGATCCCTGATGGGGGTATTTGGTTGATGGTAAACCATCACCGACCTTAGATAGGAATTTTTCCAATGAACGGGTAGTAGACAAACAATGAGTAACATGCAAAGAGTTTCGGTGGCCAAGGTGGGGGTGACCCTAGGGGAGTGTGCGAAGCCACGCACTTGGCACAATGTTCCTAACGTGTGGAGGAGGCCAAAAGAGTTAAGTGAGGGTGCCATATGCTTTTTATATGGAGCAATTACTTTGCAAGATTATGTAATGAAGTAGTGGGTTTTGTGAATACCATTGAATAGGCAGTTGAGGTTTTTGAAGCCGCCACAAAGGAGAAGGGTTGTGTGAGAATGGAGATAGGGAATATTTTCCCTGACATGCGATCGGTTTGAATTTATGATACATGAATTATGGGTGGTTTCAAGCCAGAGAAGCACAAGATGGGGTTTAACACTTGGTGTGTGGTGAAGAAATGTCAAAGGATATGTTGTTTTTCATGGTTTAACCTTGCCTTCTTGGTTTTGTTATATATAGCCGCTATTGAGCACATAAGGTGGCAGAGAGGATTAGCGTCTATAGGGTGTTGTAAAACATTTCTAACTCTTTTAGGGTATGCATCGATGAATTGTTTCTTGTGTGGTAACCTTATTTCACAAATTGCTATCAACTCCGCCTTCAGACAAGGTATTTTGCTGAGCTCTCAACCTACTTAACGTGGTCCCATTACAGTTCAATCATATATAGGCTCTATTGTTGTTGTGGAGTCACGAAGAGAACCATTATATTTAGGGTGGCACCATACTATTTTCATTCTCTCAGGGAAGGTGTGAACGGTTTGTGTTTTCCACGGTCAAGACCTTTTAGAGATGCATGGTCTCAAGCTAATTTCTTTTGCAAATTATTGTTCTAACCAGTGTTGAGTAGGTACATGATGGTATACTCAGGCTTGGGGTGGTCTTGTGGTTACTCTGGGTATTTTAATTACATACAATGTCATTTCAAGTTGTTTAGTTGTGTTATTTTGCAATACATCCCAGTTTGAACCATGTTGCAGGACATAGTTACAGGTGGTGGTTATTTTGGCCAGTCTCCTCTTTCTATTTTCCACTCTATCATTGTCATTGATAGGGTTGTGGGGCCACGAGAGGTCACCAAATGTATTTTGTGTGCTTTCTACATAACTCCTCCTCTGGCCCTTCTATCGAGTTGATTGTGGTACACCCGTCAACAGATTTGCATCCCTCGAACCTTATGGATTATCTTTCAACTGCCCAATCTTGGTTGTTGGTGTCTGGTATAGTGGTTCATTTTCGATTTGGCTTTAATACTGTGAGTTTTCGAATTGATCAGTGGGTAGTTATTCCATCTTAGGAAGAGGAATTGTCTATGGTCCTAAGTCCTACTCATTATTGGGTCCCGTTTGGATGGAATATTCATTATTGTGGGTATGTGGATGATGTGTACATAGTGTTTTTCCCTCCACTAGTTATGTCTGGTCTTCTAGGAATTGAGGGTTTTCAATCTCGGCATGACCCAACCACCCATCGTAATTTTAGTTGTGGGTTGTCTTGAGTTTTTTTTGGTTGAGTTTTTTTGTTGGTTCTTTAGTTCGATGGCACCACAATAATGAATCATCAGTAGAAGAAGAGGCTCATATATGATGTCCTCAAACAAACAACGCCATCTCTTTGGTTGGGAGTCAATGGCAAATTTTTATGATGTTGTGCCTAGGGAGGTTCAACATGAAACTTAACCCCTGGAGGCAAGAGAATTTGGTGAAAGATAGTATTATTCATATTTTGAGGTTTGTGAAAGGACAACAGAGTGGGTACTAGACCCAGACAAATGGCGAAAGTGTTGGTTATATTTCATGCACTCAATATTCTCACATAGAAAGATGGCCTCTCTGCTCCATATGGTATTGAGGGACAAACATGTTGACAATTACAAGCTATTTGTGGGTCAGGAGGACCTCAAACACATAATGCGAGATATTAGATATGACATGGATGACATTGCAGTCGGATATTACAAAAAAAAAATGGTAACTGGGCAATATTATATTTGAATGTAAAGAAATATAGAGTATCTGAAATTATTTACAGATTCTCAAATGTTGTAACCATAACACTACATTAGCATAAGTCTTTCCCGTCTTAAGATTGTTATCTAATAGTGTATGCACAATATAATACTTGATAGCAATTTTGTTCCACACATGACTATACATTTGAACTTAAAACTAATAGGCCAAAATTGAAATATTTTTGGGCTTATATGTGAATTAGCTATATATTTTGATTCAAATCAATCCATTTTAATTACATATGTTTGGATTTAAATTAATCTTTTCAGTTACGTGTGTTTTCATTTTGTAAATATTAATATTATTGTTATTATTATTTTGGCTAATTTTTTCAAAAAATTATTAAGCTTATTTTTATTATGTACTGTTAATTAAATTTATCAATTTATCTTGTATGGTTGAGAAGAATTTCACCAAAATTCAATTTCAACAATAACATGTTAAGTTCAAATATATTATTGTAACAAGGGAGCCACTGCCGTGGCGGTAGTCCCTGCCGGAGTGTGCCACAAGAACAATACAAAATTGTAATTAACAACGTTGGTTGACATTTATTCTATTTCATTAATCATTAATCATTCTTTTAGATCTATCGTAAAAATTAATTGCAGTTAATTAGATAGTTAATTGCAGTTAATTAGATTGAAAAATAAAATTTGCCAATATAAAAAGGATATAGAGGTGTATACCTTTAGATGTATCGTAGAAATTAATTAGATTGAAAAATAAATTTTGCCAATATGAAAAGGATATAGAGGTGTATATTAGTTTTGAAGATATTTCATAAGTTTTTAAATTCATCCAAATATATTAGGGTTGACACTGTTTTGTAAGTTTGATAAATTGACCTGAAAGCTACATAAATTTTATCAGGTTGAGGACCACCTTGAAATATCAACAATATTTTGGTACTAAAGATACAGCAATTTCAATTAAAAAACCGGACTGAAACATGTATACTCACAAATTTCTGCTATATATTCACAAATATATCCTGCTTATACAGATCCATGTCTTCTATTTATAGGCTACAACTACAATCTAAGCATTGGATCAAGGTTAAAGATCCAATCTTTAGCCACTCATGAACCTAAATTCATTACAGTAATATTCACCTGATATCAAACATCATGGCTCGTATGTTGAACACCTTATGTATAAGAAAAGGCTCTTATTCTAGGATTTCCCCTTATGTACAGTATGGACATATGAGACGCAATTGCTACTTTGCTACTTTTCTCTTTTGTATATATATTTCTATATATTTTGCTCCACTGGACTGTTATTTTTCAGACACGTCACCAAAATTTTAGAAGTAGAAAAAAACGGAAAAGAAGCAGAAAATCAGAATGCGGTAAAGGATGTAGCTAATAGCACAGGATGGGGCTCCTTCTCCCGAAGGAGATGCGTCGAAGAAAAGGAAATAGCAGAGGACGAAACCTGATCAGGGGTTGCAGTCAATGATTCGACTAGACTCCAAACTACCCAATTTATTGGAGCCAAGAATAAGAAATATGGATTTATCATTGACTAGACTCCAAACTACCCAATTTATTGGAGCCAAGAATAAGAAATATGGATTTATAAGGTGTTGATCTGTGAAGAAGCCAAAGTCCTCCCTGAAAAAGTGATCAATATATCAGAATCAAAGTCCTCCCTGAAAAAGTGATCAATATATCAGAATCAAATGTCTGAGAAGACTTAAGAAAATTCAGACAGTGAATCTTACACGACTCTTTTGCTAAGAAATCCTCCATACTCATTCTCCAGAGCTTGTGGCGAGTCCCAGTTGAACAGTGTAATAACTCTAACATAAACATATATTCTATTTTCTTTGATATGACAAAATGTAATTTATTAAAAAAACGAAACAAATTATAATAATTATGAAACCAAAAGAGAAAGATAATAATTCTATATTAAAAAAAATTACTCAATTTAATAGCTTTCGTCTTAGTATTTAAAATAAAAAATTATCGTTCCTTAAAACATGTTTTCTATTACATCTAAATTAAAAAATACCAATGTCATTTTATATCTAAAAATAAAAAATATTTTATTAATTAACAATAATATTGAATATCCACATAATTTTAGATATCATTTAAGTAAATAAAAGCATAAAGCTATGCAACTAATCCTATATCTTAGGATAACATTTATGCATTCCCCGAGGGCACCATGTTAAAAATAGAATTAAAATCACAGCATGTTGCCCATCTCTCCATATTTTTTTTTTATGGCGAGTCATTCTCTGGAACTTACCTTCCTTCACCTCTCATTTCGGGATTCCATGTGGATGTCACGTGAATGTTAGGTGAGCTTATTTGCTTCCAGGATCTAAAAAATTTAGTGGCTAGTTCAAAAACGCTTTAGCTTCATTTTAAATAAAGCGATGTTTAAAATAAATCCCATATCATACTCGTATATATTTTGAGCACAGAGCGGATGGTTTGTTCCAACATAGAATTTACATTAATTCAACATCGTTCAAGCTTCCATGAGGAGTAATTTTATATATTGTAACGTCTTTACAGCAAAGTTTGTTCTTCAAACTCTGAAATGAACCCTGTGTGTAGCTTCAACCTTATTTAAAACTGCAAAGTGTTCTGAATTGAAGTTCCGTCGGTTATTCTCGCCACGCTCAAGACAAGGAAGCCCTAGCAAACGCAGCGGTGGTATTCGGATGTTGAACTGCGCGTAGAGCGTGAAGGTGTACAGAAAAGGAGGATCGCCCTGGGCAGGAGGTGCGTATGGTATAATTTCATCCTCTAATCATACAAAAAAATCAAGTTGTTATTCCACTGCCACTTTTTACACCAACATACAATATGAGCACCTTAACAAAAATTCCATTACCTCGGAAAATCTCATGTTCATTGCGCAGTGGAACGACCCTGTATATACCTGCATCAAAACTCAGATCGCTGCTATAGTCAGAAAAATACTACCAACGAACTTTAAATTAATAACTGTATGAGCTGAGTCTTAATACAATTTATAGAATAATCGAGGCAAGCCGTAGCCAAACTATAGAGTATCAGTTATTATTGATGCTGCTATAGAGAAGCGTCCTAATATACATCAAGTTAAACATTACATAAAGCCCGAGGAACACCCTCGTCAGAAAAATACCATCAGCTAGTTAACATATAAAGCTTTGACAGGGACAGGCTTCAGGAAGGCTAGAGGGTCCCCAATGTCCAACGGGTCCAGCAGCGCCATAATCATATCTAAAATCAATTAAACTATCTGGGTATTAACTCTCTAAGTTGGTCACTGAAGAGGAAACTAGGAACGCCAGAACCCTTAACTGTAAAAGAAAGCAGAACCCTTAACTGTAAAAGAAAGCTTGCACATACCTGAGGAACCATGACAGAACAACCTCGAACCATGACAGAACACCGGAGGTTGTGCTTGACTTCCTTGAGCGCCAGAGGACCCAGGCAGAACCTGTAACAAAATCCATGATCAGCATTACTATTATGGCAGTAAACAAAGAAGCAACCCTTTCCTCTTCGAGACAAATCTTATAAGAAGGGAATTTACCTGTCAAGGTCGCGCGTCAAGCCGAATCTACAGCCATGAAGCCGCTCTCTAGCTGCAAAGAAACCGCACAAGAAAGATTGCGATGGGATTCCTGGAACGAGCAACGCTTGGGAGTACAGTAGGATGGTTCTGTATTAATATAAATCCCATCGTAATTCATATGGTGTATCTACTTCAACGTGTAGGACATGCACAAAATAGGACATGCACAAAAGAAACGTGGCAGGGGAGTCAAAACCCTTTACCTTAAATTTTCTTTCTAAAGTTTTCAAAAAAATATACAGGCGTTTATGCAAGCGACTTTAAATTTTTTATCCTAAGTTTTCAGAAAAGTCCGGCAATAAGAGGTAGAAATATAAACTTTGGATAAAAATGTATTTGATCAGCACATTTTATTTCAAACTTTGGTTTAAACCTGACATGTACCGAAAATATTACTCGGTCAAAGCAAATTAATGGCTGGTCAGCGATCTATCGATCGCTAATAGTCCCAGGCAGGGACTAATAATTTCTTATTGAATCATGGAAAATTATAAAATAAAAAATGAAATATTTCGCTAAGAAAAATTGAAGCATTCCAACAACTGCTTTGAAAATACAGAAACACATGTGAGTTTATGTCGGTAAAACGCTTTGACAATAATCAAAATTCGTTGAATAAAAGTATACTCACAGTTTTTGTAGGTAGAAGTTGGTATAACATCAATAGTTGCACCAAACATTGAAACTCTTAGATATTAGTGCGTTGGATTGGCCACTGTATATGTGAGCTGGATATCTTGTATAGACCACCCTCTCTAGACTTTTTAGTTGTTTTGGTTCTCTTAATGCTAATTTTCCTTGCACTCGGTGGGATTGTCCCAAAATCAACTTATTTGTTTCTAGTGAGTCAAATTGATTTTTGAGATAAATTTAATTACATATTTAAATTTTAAATTTGAGTAATTAAGTGTAATTAAATGGTAGATTTCAGAATATTTTGAAAATTTGATAAATAAGAACAAATTCAAATTTTTTCCTTTCTATCATATTTTTGAAATATTCTATAATCTATATGTGAGGAGATTTTGTGTTAGTTTCCTATTTTAGCAACATGGTTATTGGAAGATATATGGAGATCTCTTTCTTATTTCTAAAAACTCATGTTCTTTTTACACGCATGTTGACCTAAAAATTATTCTAAACTTACATGTAGAGAAATTTCATTGAAAAAGTTCTACATAAGTTTCTCCACACTTTTTCCTCTATACCGCATATGTAGTCAATTTGTGAATGTGCATAGAAAAATCCACGCACATTCTATCTACACATTCCTTCTCTACACATTTCTTCTCCACGCTTTGTCTATCCACACATTAACCCTCCACATACTTCCCTTACACACACCTACCACCACAAACCATACTTCCACACGGTGACCTCTCACACAACATGAAACTCCACACAATTCACTCATCTGCACTTCATGTTATTACTTAACATTAATTGCACCAATCAAGTGTCAGATACTCATGTCACCACCTTTACTCTTGTGTTACTCTTTTTGCTTGTTTTGATGTCACTTAAAAGATCAATACAATAAATTTATCTCTAAGTAAAGGTTATGTAATGGAAAATGTACTTTAGGATATGATCTTCATCACCCCTTCTAAATCATGATCGTGAGTTAGTAACTTTTACTTATTTGTTTTCCTCATCCAATGAGAGGAGATGATATATTAGTAATTTCATCAAAGAACAAGGAGTTAACAACTAAGACTCACTAAAGGGATTTATTGATTAATCACATATCGCTAAGTATAATAACAAATTGACACTAGAAGGAAGAAATATCCAATCTGTAGTGACATTCAATTCACTCATTCATTTACATATAAAAAATTATTGGTCAACTACATACCAATGGTATTTGAACTTGTTTGAAGAGAAATAAAGGTTTGAATAATTGGATTGTAAAACATTGCATGCATCCCTGGAGTTTTTTATTTCAAAGAACTAGTTTATTTGTGCAAACGACATTTTGATCCAAAAACCAAAATGATCAAACTTGAAGTCAAGAATAACCCAATCCCTCTGACTCCAAAAGCATTCAAAAAACTCCTCAAGTTTCCAAAACCCATGAAGTTACTCAAGTTATCATAAACGAATATTTTCTTAGACTCTCAAGCTGAAAAAATTATTATCATGCAAGAGTTCATGTTGTCATATGTATAGTTTTTTTCTGATATTTCTTTCTTGGATATTTCATTATTTGTCGATCCTAGATTTTTCCTTGCATTTTCCCTGATCAATGAGGCAAGAAACTACTTGGAATGCCCTTAATTCGTTTCTCTACACATTATATTATTCTTTCAAAAAATATTTTCTTTTTAACTAGGAGACCTTATTTCTAGTGAATATCCTTCTATCGAGCTAATCTATCCAAAACTCATAAATATTTCATGACATCATATTTTTGCATAGCTCTAGTCTCTTGTGATAACTTCTAGGGCCTACCCCATAAGAAAAGTTTGAATCCAGATATAGAACCAATGTAGTTCTAGTACCTAGTGTTATGGAGGTGTAAGGCCCCATTTCATTTTTGTCAAGTGTGAGATCCTTTAGTTAGAAAATTCATTAAATGGTGACTAGGTGAGAACCTACCATAATTTCAAATGAAGTACAAGATTTCCTGTAGGGAAAGGAGATACAGGAAGAGAGGGAAGAAAACACCCCAATTTGAATCTTTGGAATCAAGGAGAAACCTTTGTTGCTTCGAAATTTTGTATTGGATAGGTACTTCATCGCTAAAGTATGTAGGAAATATCATCCATGCTTAATTATTTTTGAAAGAAAAGAAAAAAAAAAAAAGCGGTTTATTTCTTTGTCATTTATTGTGAGAGAAATAATTGTGAGAAACATCGAGCACCTAGCAGAATTTTCTAAATCATTGAATCCTTTCAATTAAATTGAAGAAGGGGAAATTCAAGGATTTGACTCAGAGGGTATTTTTTCAATGCACCTCCTCATAGTAACATATGAAAATTTGTTTCCAATAATTATTGAAGAAAATAGAGAAAGTCACATGGGTCCATTAAGAGAAAGACAAACACCTACGCCTATTCAAGAAGTTATTAAATAAATTATCATTACTTTGGGAGGAAAAATAGAGAAAGGGGTAGAAAGCCTCAAACACCTCTCCAGCTTCGAAAACCTAGGCTCACTCGAGTTCATTATCAAGTCACAAAAGGAAGGACACCAATGTGGCTAGAAGAGTGATTAATGATAGGCCCTCATGTGGAGGATATGGAAAGGAGCCACCTCCCAATGTGATCTTAGAAAGATCACACGCTGTTGAATAATTGAGGAGTAAGAATTATAAGGAGGCTCAACCTATCAAAGAGCCATCTTATAGGGAAGTTGATAGTACCACACTACCTTATTGGGTTGCATCCTGCACGGTTGAAACCCAGATAATGAGTGAAGAAATTGCTAAGGAACTAGTCACCTTTGATGACCATACATTGACTATGTAAGATGCACACTATGTTAGGAGCAATAAGAAGCTAACGGTGGAAAAAGTAAAGGTTGAAAATAAAAGGGTTATGAACCAATCAAGAATATAAGTGGGCATCTCTAAAGTAGGAGCTACTAGACTCCTAAAATTACACTGAATTACTGTTGAATCCCTGTCCCACTCTATCACAGAACAAGAGGAAGAAATTCTAAGATTGAAAAAGAGAATGAATGAGCTTGAAGATGCTCTCAACCCAAAGCTTATGTTCATGACCTCTTTAGCTATCAAAGCACCCAATTCTATGGAATATACACCCATAACACCCCCTTGAATAAGAAATGTGTCACACCTTTTAATTGGAATAAGGTCTTATGTTGCAACTAATATCAATAAAATAATGAAAATTATTGAGGAACTATAGGAAATCGTTCTATGCTTAAGAAATTTGGAACAAAGAATTCATTCATTTTTTGAGTATCTTAAAAAGGATCTTGAAAATGATCAACAATTTGTCGATAATGAATTGTTAACCAATGTGCATAAAATCGAATCACTCAATAGATTCCAAAGGACGCAGTAAAATCTCCTTGGGCCTAAAATACTTAAGCATATAAAAAATGGTTGGTATGTTCTAAGCAAAATGTTAGAGGATGCTATTGTTGATTACTCAAACGTTGATGATAAAAGGAGCAATGTCTTTCTTAAGGTCACTAAAGTTATCAAGGACCTCCAGGGTCCGCAAATGATTAAAAACTCTATGCTTGTTTCCAAAGATATACTACAAGAAGAGCTAGAGGTTATTAAGACATAAATGGGTTCCAAATTTGACAACTTAACTGATTTCCCAAAAAATGAAATTAAAAAATGGTTAGTCACATATGTTGATTGTAATGAACACTTATTCGCTACAATTATACAACTACGAACATTTGCCTCAAATATCAAGGAGGAAATATTGGCCTACATGTCAAACAGGACGTAATGGTCCTCCGATGAAAGAATATATTGAAGAATGGTTGAAGCAATCAATGCAAAAAATCGTTAATATTCAATAATTGTCAAACAATTAGATTAATGGCATCATCCCAACCATATAAATGAGCATATTCTTCAACATCAAAGAGTGAGGTCATTCCACATCATTTTTGTGAGTATCCAAATCCATTGAAGCAATTCCCCTCTTTCTTCCCAATGTTTGATCATCTAACTTTCTTAATTGTTATATACATCATTTAAGTTGATCCTTGACTACATTTCTTTATTTTAGGTACCTTAATATTTACTGGTCCACGGGATCCCAATCATAGTCCCCTTATGTGATGAATGTGCTTACTTTTATAAATTTAAGTATTTGGATTTTTAAGAGTTCTTTAGCACCTGACATTTCCAAAACTTTGAATTTGTAAAATTATTTAGACTCTAATAGAGAGCTCCCTTTCATGATAGCGATTCGTTTATGATTATGAGACTTATTTTAAAATCAGTATGAACCTCATGAATGTTTTCTGATACCCTTTATGAATTCAATGAATGAAATGATTTTATGGCCATCGAAATCTCTAGACCATCAAGATTTTGTCTTTTTTTATTGTCATGCTTCAATGATGTTTATCTCATAATGATGAATGGAATGGACCTATTCAATTAAACTTCATATATTTATTTTTGTTATGTATTTTTTTACCACACCTAGTACGCTCACAGGTACATGATATGAATGTATATTATTTCTTAAGATATATTGAAAATCTAGGTGTGCCTTGAAAGAGGAGTACAACCCCTTAAAAAACGTAGAGGGACTTGTATCCAGGCCCTAGGTGGTTGAATTTTTTCTTAATGGGAAAAAATATCGACAAGGAATTTATGTTTTATGACTTTCATAAGAGGCATGTATTGTGTATATTTTGGTTTAGACGTTTTAACATTGGTCTATTAGAGTTGAATGTCAAAATAACAAGAAAGAATACTCGAGAAAGCAATGGAAAAACTTCGATGGACACAGGTTTATGGATCAATAACAAGGTAAACTTCAATAGCTTTTCAATATTGTCCTTCTTAGCCTACTTTTACAGACTATAATTCTCAGATTGAAGGGGATGTGGGTTCAAATGAAAGTTATGTTATCCTAATCAAGATGATTATGAAATTCATTAATAAGATATTATTTGTTCTATTAGTTTGTTATTTTTCCAATAGAATGTCATTCTTGTTAGTTGATTTATTTTTGCTTCACGAGATAATTTTAAAACTTTTAAATCATTCTCACTTCAAAATTTCCTATAAAATTTAAACTAATAATTTAATAAATGCTCACTCTACACAAACCACATAACAATTCAACATCTTATAAAATAAAAAAATAAATTATTATTATATTTTTCATAAGTAATAGAAATTAAATTTATACTAATTTTGACAAGTCTATGCTAGGTTAAAATGACAAATTTTTATAAACATTTTGTCATCGTTTTAATTTATTTAATAGTTTATTGATGATTTTAATATTATGAAACATAAATTATTTTGTTACTCACTCATTATAGAGTGAGTGTGGACAAGTTTGAGAATAACAAAATTAAATTAATTTATTATTATTAAATTATATTAAAAATATATAAAATTATTATAGTGTGAACTTATTTTTTGTGTGTTAATATTTCAAAAAAAATACTATAAAAGAGTTATTATTTATTTACTATTGAAAAATCAAGTTAGAGATAAAAAAATATGTATTAAACAAAAAAAATATTCAAATTTGTCTAGAGAATTAAAAGTAGAACTTTTGGTGTGTAATTTAGTGAAAAGAAATACATTAAGAGATGGAAGTTCACATAAAATTACTTTAAAATTTTGAAAACAACAATAAATTTGAATGGAGACACCCCAAGAGAACAAACATAATAATCCTAAAATTAAACATCATAATCTAAAAAAACCTAACGCATGAGGAGGACAAGGAAGTGTCTAGATTGATAAGTTGCTATTCGACCTTATATGGTAGTGGAATTAGGGAATTAGGGGGCAACCCTCTCCAATTTGACCATCCTTCCTTCAACGTTTAGCATAAAATTCTTTAGCTTGTCTAACATGTGCACAAGATTGACCTAAGCTTGACACCTATCCACCAAAATATTGCCAAGTAATTGCTTGGCATGCCAATAGGGGTCCACCAAATGAAGGTAGTGGTTTTTCAACCCCCGCAAGTCACCTATGGATAGCACCCATGGAGCGACCCCTGCCATAACATCTAAGTCCAGTTCCTTCTGTCATTCCTGGCGAATTTTATCTTCCACAATTCAAATTTATTCTTGAATGTTGGGTGGAGTGTGTTCCTAATATCCATGATCTAAAGACTTGTCTTGGAATCACCCCTAAGAATTTCCCATTATTCCTCATCCTCCCCCTCCTCTATGACTATGTGCTCGTTGACACGTCATTTCTATGGGAGGCAGTGAAATGCAAGTGATACTCGATGTGGCACTGAGAGATGGAGCAACCTATGGTAAAACAAGGTAGCTATATTATCTTTTTAGGAGGGCAACACTTCCGAAGAAGACTGAACACGCCGCTCCACTTCTATAAAAGCCACCAAAGACAAAGGGAAAGCTAGTGGAGAGAGGTCAGTCCACCACAACTAAGACATAAAGCCTCGGGCGAAGGACATGACCACCACTGGGATCAGTATGAGGGCACAATGAAGGAGCAGTGGCAAAGTCAAAAAGTTTTTGAGGAGGACAAGCATCACAAAGGTCTAGATGTTGTCAATTAAGCGTAGGTTAAGACATTCCAAATTCTCTCTACCACCTTCCTTAATAGGAATGGCACAATTAGTTCCAACTCACACGGTGGCATGTGAAGAGGTAAAGCAGTAGGAGCCCCGCCCTATCATCTTGTGCTTCCATTATAACAATGCTAAAACCTTAGTGAATTTAATTTTTTCTAATATTAAGTAAAATGAAAATCACCAAAATATTGTAATAA
>APFE031041542.1:129097-156902 GCA_000404065.3 Pinus taeda
TTATATCTATATAGTGTAATAAAATTAATCAATATATTAAAGAGACGATGTATTGATTTAAAAAATATGCATTTCGACTTTGCTTTTTTATATTTGCATAGTCACGTTATAAAATTAATCAGCATATTAAATATAGAATGTATTAATTTAAAAATATACATTTCGACCTAATAATTTTTAATGTATATTTAGATATATCATATTCATATCCCCGATGGGAGTATCGATCGAGGAATGGGGGGCATGGGTTGCCGAGCCTACCATCTTGTGATATGAGCAGCATTAAAGGATGTGGTGGTGTGGCCACTCTTCTAACGTCCTGAGCTCCTACCCGAGCTCCTACCCGATGTGCGACGCGGTTGGGCGCCGGGTGACCCGGGCGTGCACACAGGCGAGCTGCGGTTATGCGATGAGATGCGACAGAGTTTGCGACGAAACGAAGGTTGCGATGATGGCGTTTATACCCTCGGTTGAGCGACTTACGAAATGGTTGAAGGCCGACTTAACCATGAAGCGTTTGGGCGTTGGAGAGGGGTGTGCAGGCGTAGGTTGGGCGGTCAACTGGGCAGCCCACCCACACTTTGCGATGCATATATATATGCGATGCGTTGAGCGATCAAAGGCATCACATTCGGTCATACATCTGCGCACAAGAGAGTTGAGCGCAGATCTAAGTGCGTAAGAGGCAAGGAGGAAAGGCGCCGATATACATGTGCTCGTTCTTGGGCGGTCGTGCACGAAGAAGCGTTGAACTTGGTGTTGGGCGAAGGTGCGGGCAAAGGTGCGCCCGGTGGTCGGGTGAGGCATGCACGGTGAACGTGTGGCTCCCGGTTTGTGCGAGGACTTGGCGTGGGTGTCTTGGTGACTCGGGTGAGCACCCGCCAATCGTGCAAGTGTGCACGAAGACTTGTTGTAGTGTTGGGTTGTGAACGGAGGTGTGTCTCGGTTGGAGGCGCCCGTGTGTGGCGACTTGGAGGCGCACCCGAGTTGGGAAAACGACACGACGGTGCGACGAGGTGAACGAAGGTTTGGTCAGTCGTGAGGTGACCGTGTGGAGGTGCCGACAAACTGGGCAACCGAGTTTGCCGAAGTTGTGAAAATTGGCTAAGTGTAAATTTGGGGTTTCCCAAGATTTAACTTGTGCATTGTAAAAGTGAAGATTATATAATATATTGATATCGGGCAGACTCATATTGCAGGGAGTTGCCCCTCCCTTTATACTGTTGTGCATTTCTCTTGTATAATGTTGTTGATAATGAATGCGTATGGGTGTTCATTGGTATAAAGGCACATTAATAATATTTGGTAACGAAAAATAAACTAAGTATGGAATAAGTGGTAAGACATAGTCTACAATCGTAAGTATTGGTGAAAAGAAAACGGTTGGTAGTGTCGCACATCGCTGGCACGGGTGAAAGACCACCGTAGGCTTGGGGGCGTGACAGTTTGTATCAGAGCTCGGTTGGAGCTGGTTAGAGCAAGGTTGCTCGTGACGAAGTGACAGTGGAAGCAGGTACTTGCTGGTGAAGGGAGCTAGTTTCACATATAAGTGGAACAAGAGTCGGTTCATGGTTGCAGGGAACTTGGTGAAACTGGTGAAGGTTGGAACCAGGTGTCGTAGAGTTGGGCAGGTGGTGCTACGTGCTGTTCATACGATTTGGGCACTTGTCACGTGGGCAAGTGCGACTGTGTGTGGGCAGGTATACACGATTTGGGCATCTGTGAACCAAACGAAGTACGAACTGGGGAAGACGTGCGACAAGGCATGGAAGGTTTGGAAGAATGTGAAGGGAAGCTCTTGCTTACCTTATACAGGTTGAAGGGGATGAAAAAGGAGAATCCCTATATTCGAGAGCAGCTTGTAGTCCTGGAAAAGAATGTTGAAGATGAGCTTCATCAACTTGGATGGACAATTGAGCAAGATGAAGTTGCAGATTGTGCAGACAGGGAAGAGGAAGCCGTGATAGTTGAAGATGTCGCAGACATGATCATGATGGATGATGAACTTGAGGTTGATCAAGTTGGACCAGGATTGTGCAGTTTGTATGCATGTATGGATGAGGGTACTCTCATGGAGGAACCTCATGATGATGATGATGACGATGTAAGTACTATTGATAATTGTGTTTCACTTGAGCATTTGGTAGATGGACCGTGTGCAAGGAAGGGCAAAGTCAATTTGCCGATGCTAGGGAGCATCTTACCATGGATGTTTATGATGAGACCTTATACGGAGAAGCAAGGATTGTTGAGTGTTGCAGGACTTGTTGGGGTTGTTTGTGACCTTATGGTAGAAGGTACAAAGGCTTGTGACAAGGGTGCAACTTGATGATCGTTGTGGAGGATTGGGTCATACCTTAGCCACATGGCTAAGTGCCCGGTAAGACTCATGGACAGATTGGAGGGCACACACTTGAGTTGCTTGGGTGGACTTCTCATGGCTGAGACCAAGAGCAAGTCTTGGTGGAACCTTTGGTGGAGGAGTTATGATGGAGAGACTCATGTGATGATGATATGGTTGGGTGATCGAGTTCACTAGACTAAAGATTGCAGACTTGGGTGAGGATGACCGATTGTTGTGATGGGTCTACTTGGTTGGACTACATGGCAACTTAGTCATGGACATCAGGTTGGAAACATGGAGCATGGCGGTCTTATGCAGGGACATTATGCAAGAGCACTTGTAGAGATGTCAGTTATGGGCATCCAATGAGGAGTGCCAAAGCAAGGATGTTGTGTAGATAGATTTGCTAGTGTGACATGGAGATGTTTTATGTACGAGTTGATGGAGAGGTTGTGCACTCTTGTACAACAAGGCCATGGACTTGGAAGGGATTGTGAGCAAACTATGGGGCATTCTTACTACATGGAGAGCTAAGGCATCTTGCAGAGACCTTTGGGCCGAGACTTGTATGCTTGCTCAGATGTTGGTTGGGGATGACTTATGGAGCTCATGATGACATGAGATTTGTGTGACTTCTAGGGAGACTTCATATATGGTGGACTTAGAGGATCTGATGCAATGAGGAGCTGAGGTCAGAGACTTTGATTGAGGATGGGGTGCATACTTTCAAGTACATGTATGGGGATGGCTTGGAAGAGTGACTTGATGTGGAGGATCGATATGAGACAATTTGGAGTGATGGAGTTACAACGATGATGATGCCTTGGTGGCAACACTTGGGGATGGGTTGAGCCGAGACTCAACTACTTTTGACAGATGGGAGCTGATTGATCTATGATCATAGGCGGCACATGGATAGATGAGACAAATGTATACTTGTTTCTATGGCAGACTTGAGGGATGACACGTTGCAGATATGATGGAGGTTGCTTCATGGAGCTGGATGTGGCACACTGAGAGTTGGAGTTGATGAGATGGTCTCTTCATATTGAGGAGGCACACATATGGATGATGTTGGGATAGATGTGGTTGATTTCATGCAGCGCATTGACACCAAACATCATGGAAGACATGTTGCAGATGAGATGAGGGCTAATTCATGGACCTGAGCATGATTTATACTTATATGGATGGATTCTTGATCGAGTTGAGGATCTGACAGGGTGTTTTGAGAAACGACTGATGGTGGCATGAGGATGTTCACTCTCATGATTTGAACGTGATAGTTTGATTGATCACCCGACTAGTTCAGACATGGGGACTAGTAGTGTATAAAGATGTGTTAGCATTGTGTTGGAGTATCATGGCAAGTAGTTCACACGAGGACGACACATGATGAGGTCGACACGATATGTTGCAGTGGGCATGTAGCTTGAGATGGAGGGGCCAACCTTCCACGATGGAGAGCAACATGTGGATATTGTGACATGGTGGTTGATGATCATGGATTGAAAGGACTTCCGATATATGACATACCAATGGGTGCATACCTTGGTATGGCTATCTTGGTGACAGATGGTTGTCGAGGTGGGACATGGTGGAGACGGTGGTTCTGCATATGTTGCGGAGATGTTTGCAGTATGTGGAGCAGTTGACATCATGGATGATCTTGGTGGATGGTTACCAGGATGGTATGTTGTCGAGGACGACAACGATTTCAGGTGGAGGAGGATGTAATGTCTCTGGTTGTGCGACGTGGTTGGGCGTTGGGCGACTCGGGCATGCACATGGGTGAGCTGCGTTATACGACAGCTCGCGACAAAGACATGCGATAATGAAATGCGATGGAGTATTCATACCCTTTGAGCGTGGAGCGATGCACTTGGTCGCCGACGACAATGGAGGGCGGGCCGACTCATATGTGGGGCGCTTGAACATGGTTAAGGGGTGTGCGCATGAAGATTGGGTGGTTGGCTAGGCAGCCCCACCCACAATTGCGATGGTTATATATTGTAGTGCATTGGAGCACTTGGAAACAATTCATTCGATCACAACAACTTCGCATAAAAGGTGCAGATCTTCAAGTGCGCATAAGGGACAAGAGAGAGCGCATAACTCATGTACTAATCTTAGTTTAAGCCGCACGCTTGGAAGTAGCATTTGGAATTTGTCGAAGGTGTTGGGCAAGGTGCGCCCGGTGGTTGGGTGAGGCATGCACGGTGAACGTGTGGCATCCGATTTTTGCGATGACTTGGCATGGGTGTCTTGGCGACTTGAGTGAGCGCCCGCCCATCATGCAAGTGTGCACAAAGCCTTGTTGGAGTGTTGAGATTGCGGACGGAGATGTGTCTCGGTTGGAGGCGCCCGTGTGTGGCGACTTTGAGGTGTGCCCGAGTTGGGCAAACGACACGACGGTGCGACGAGGTGAATGAAAGATTGGTTAGTCGTGCGGCGACCATGCGGAGATGTCGACGAGCTGGGTAACCGAGTTTGCCGATGTTGTGAAAATTTGGCTAAGTGTAAATTTGGGGTTTCCCAAGATTTAACTTGTGCATTGTAAAAGTGATGATTATATAATATATTGATATCAAACAGATTCATATTGCAAGGAGTTGCCCCTCCCTTTACACTGTTGTGCATTTCTCTTGTATAATGCTATTGATAATGAATGTGTATGGGTGTTCATTGGTATAAAGGCATATTAATAATACTTGGTAACGAAAAATAAACTAAGTATGGAATGTTAAGGCGTAGTCTACAATTGTAAGTATTGGTGAAAAGAAAACGATTAGTAGTGCCGCATCTCGCTGGCACGGGTGAAAAACCACCATAAACTTGGGGGCGTGACAGACTAGGTTTGATGCAGTTAGGGTTAGTGTTTTATGTTTATAATTTGGAAAATAACGAATTAATGCAAAGTTAAAAGACAAAACGAATATGGAAGGTGGGGATCACGAACTCAATCAATAACCACCGAAAGAAAGAATAAATTTGAAAAAGCGAAGACCTTTATTAGTCCTGATTCTTAGTCCTGATTATGAGGTCGAAGATCTCAAAGGCCTCACCACCACAAAACGTGCATACACGCGATAAAGAGAAAGAGAGTGTCATCAGGGTGCTCATACCACACGAATAAAGTGGAACTAAAAGAATTCTCGAGAGTATTGTATTGCCTTCACTGTGTTCTATAACGCCTTCAAGATGCATCGGCAGTGAAATCAAGAAGGGATAACCAATTTTCTTCATATAAATAGCTGAGATCACGGACAATCAAAGCACCTGCAAGCTCTCCAAAAAAACGATTTTGGCCAGGGAGATTTTCAGAGGTCTCGGCTTCTGAGTTTGAAGATGGTGAAATTGAAAGGTTTGCTCCACACCAAGACCTTATACCCATGGGCTCTGCTGCCCGGCAAGTGCAGGTGCCATGGAGACGGAGAAGATGACGCCCCGCTGGAGGTCGCTCCGGCCATTTCTAAAGGTTATTTTGGTCCGACCTGCTCTGAGATCGAGCCTTCGCTTTCAGAGCAAAGTCTCCGTGTCCAGCAATCGCTGTCTCAGTCGAATCTGTGCTCCTCAAATAGCCAGAGTTAGGATAGCCATGTACCACAAATAGAGATAGCCCGATGCCCGACAAACGTAGGGCTGCTTGTTTATCACAGCTCCATGTCGCGTTTAATATCAACCAGGGTTAAAAAATTCCCTTCCACAGGGTTAATATCAAACTCGCCTTCAGCAGTGTTAAAAATCAAATATACTGAGAAAAATAATTTTCAATTCGCAGTTCCAAAAAGAGATCACAAGCCATGGAATTTTTCCTGTTTATTTTTGCCACTGTCTAAATGTTTATATGAAATCAAAAGCAATAGAGGAATTCTGGAATCTCCTAAGGTAAGAAAATGGTCGACCATTAAAACCTCTCAGAAGCCAGAAAAACCAGAAGAAAATAATCGGAATATCTCTTATTAATACAAAAGTTCGATCGGCCCTACTGCAAAGTGCATTAAATAATAAATAAATAAGATACTCATCTGGCGTATCGATCACATTCAATTTTCTGTCGTCTTTCGTAGTGAGTTGTTCCAATTAACAAGTGGAAGTAACAGGGGCAGGTTTGCAAATAGACTTCAAGGCCTTGGGGACAAGGAAGGAATTACCTGTTGCACTTTTGCCATAGCCCGAAAATTGCAATGGTAAATGTGCGCCCGGTGATTCCACCCTTGCCTCCCAAGGTCTTCAAGTCTCTTTTCAGAGCTTCCCCTATTACAGCCACTTGTCAATTGGAACAAGTCACGGCTAAAGATGGCAGGAGATTGAATGAGATCAGTACTCCAGGTGAGTATCTTATTTATTTATTATTTAATGCTCTTTGGTTTGATCGAGGATCTTCGCATTATTTTTTTTTCTCTAGCTTTTGAGAAGTTTTAATGGTCTAACATTTTCCTACTTGGAAGTTTTGAGAATTCCTTTCTTGCTTTTGATCTCAGACTGTGCAAAAGTAAATAAGAAAAGTTTATGGCTTTTGATAATTTTTTTGGGAAGGGGTGATTGAAAGTTTTTTTTTTTTTTCCCAATAAATTCTATTTTTAGATAGTTAGAGAGTGACATGAGTTTTAGATATGCTAATGGCTAAAATTTAGTTTTATTGAAGCTTATTTAAATTTGGGTTGGAGGGTAGAGTTTCTATTGTTTTGAAAACTTAGTTTAAGTTTACTTTGTGACTTATTTTTTGGTGTGACTTTGAGGGGTTGAGCTCTATTGAAAAACTGTTGCAATGATATTTAGAGGGTTAGTCTAGTTGGTTAATGTAGTGTTAAGGGATTTAAGTTGTTGTGATGGTAAGGTGATGATAAGTCCGAGCCCTATTGTGCACAAAGTAAAACAAGAGTTATAGTGGAATTTTTTTGTGCTAGGCATGGGCTTTCATAGGGTGAGTGTTTAGTGCAAAGCTTCATAAGACACATGAAATGGACCTTTGACATTGTAAAGGCATGTTTAGTTACAAGTGTGTTGGAAAGCCCATGTAGCCCATGTAGAATAAATAAATCTCTAGCGTTGAGTGATGAGAATTTCTCTTTAAACATATTATAAGCCTAAGCTACCTTTGAACAACAAGAGTTGAGGAAGATGAAGTTCATGATGGGAAGACCACTTTTTGATAAAAAAAATACACAACTCACATGTAGGAAATCAAGTATAAAGAGCAAGTCAAGAAACCTAGTTCGAAGTAAGAAATTTAAGGTGTATGGATCAAGTTGTTGTGATGAAGGTTGAAGGTGCAAACATGATGGTTGCATGGTTAGATGACAACTCAATTTGATGAGGACCATAAGTTATTGAAAAAAATTCAAGGAACAACGTGAAGTCTTGGAACGGTGCCCACAACTAAATTATTTGGTGGGTAGCTCATGCATTGGTGTCTCCTAGAATTTGGGGCCTATATTTATGTTAAGCTAGGTGAACGAAATCTCTGCAAAATTTGTAAGTTGGTGCTTACTTTGTACACAAAAGCTTACAAAATATTTCCAAAGAAAATTGGTTTAAGTCTTACGGACTCATTTCATGAGTTATGTGAATCAAATGTTTTAAAAGATAAAATAGATAAAAATAATGAAATATTGATTCACCTTCACTCTAAGTATTTCGAAAACCATCCCTATTGTTTTAAATCCCCTTTTGCTATTGATGCTAGAAATGTTGAAAACAACTCACACTAATCATTATTTTTGTTACTTCAACAATATCCCCTAAAAAATATTAGATAAATCATAATACAAAAGTATTTATATCATAAACACTTATATAATTTTATTTGATAAAAAAAATTGTAGACCTTTTGTATAATGTAAGTACTAATTTTCAGCTTTTGTAGGCACCAACCTAAACAGTTGCTCTAGAAATTCCATCGTGGTTATCACCTTACACAAAATGCGAGCCTATCATCCACATCCACATCCTTCAATGTTGCTCCTTTTCAAAGAATCACTTTAGAATGTTTACATCACTGCAGCACAACTACTATGGCACTTCTTAGCACATCCAACCAAGCTTGGGGCTCCTTCTCCATATGAGACTAGGAGATTCCTCCAATTGTGTCTCTACATGTGACCTTCGTGTAGGTACTAGCTTGACCTTGACTCCCTCTGGTTTATTTACCTCATTCACATCCGATATCACAAGCGTTAGGAAGAATACAAACTCCAATACCTTTAAAGGCCGGATTTATCTAAATGACTTTCCTCATACATGGATTTCATAATAGTGTTCCTCCTAGTCCAGGAGAAATAGATGATGTAGACAATTTAATAAGAAACCACTTTGCAAAGGATCGTTAAGCCCGTATCCCTTTGAGGCATGAATTCATCTATATTTTCTTGAGTTTGGTTGACCTAGATTTAGTTTTTCTTGAGAAGAAAATAATAAACATTCTTTATTAATAAGTGAGAAGTTACATAATTTAGATACAAGCATTTGTGGCCATTGAGAAGGTGATTCAAAACTAAGTCAAGCCAAAAGAGAACAAAAGAAATAGAGTAGAACAAAGTTGGACAAATACCGTAATATAGGAGCGAATAGAAAAAAACAACGGTTGAGTCCTTTCTTGGGCTCATAGAAAATATATCCATGAATACAAAATTGTATAGAGAAAAATCACTAGGGCATTCAAAGTGCAAAGGAGCCCAAATTATGAGTAGACTTATCAATCAAGATTTCAAAAAACATTCTACTAAGGAAAAGACGGATCTCACATTTGGAGAGAGAATCCGCTTCCATATTTTGTTCTTTGTAAAAATGCAGGAAAGAAATGTCATAGAAGGAGGAGGAGAGGGAATTTATGTTTTCCATTGAGTGGTGAAGCAAAGGAATCTCAAGAGAGTTCCTCCCCTGCAACCAATCAATGACAAATTTAGAATCTCCAACAATCCTGATGGGATTGATGGAAAACCAAACAATGGTATGAAGTAATCCCGACAACACCACGATCTATGCCCAACAATTTGTGACACCACCTCCATTATAATAGAAGTGAAATTCCCTACTTGGATAGATCTTGATAAAATCTCTACATCTAGAGTGATTATTAACAAAATCTCCATCAAAGAAGCAAAAAGGAAAATGCAACCCCGGATCTTGAAATTGACTGGTACGCTAAGGAGACCTAGGGGTCCAAGGGCCAATATCAAGGAAATAACCAACAATTTTGACACTGGAAGAATAGTAATCTTGGGTCGAGTTCTCAAAGTTAGAGGAATTCTTGGAATTCCAAATCGCCCATAGAACATAGAAGGGGATAGCTATGTAGTATATTTGATTTGAAGGCCAATACAATAGGAATTCTAAGATGGAGGACCAATCCTTGTCAATCCTAATATTCAGTAAAAATGCCACATATTCCCAAATGGCCTTAGAAAAAGGGAAATCTTGGAACATGTGATCAATGTCTTCAAAAGTATATCAACAAAAATGGTATTGAGCTGGACCATGAAAACCCCTTTTAATCAAATTCTCCCAAGTTAAGATACAGTTAAAAAGGTTCAACGAGGTAAAGCATTTAATCTCCAAGGGGGGTTCTCATTTCCACATGGGCACAATCCATTCATCAAAGGGAATTGGAAGTGGAGAACCATAGATGTAAGTGCAGATTTCTCTGACAACGATGTTGCCACCTGCAACTCAACCTCCCCATGCAAGAGAATTGGTCCTATCATTTAATATAATCCCTACAATAATGATTTTGTGTTTATATGACTCTCATTCAAATACAAACTCAACATTAAGTCACAATTCCATTGAATGAGGCTAAGAAGGAAATGCGCGTGCATGCGGCAGCTAATTTTTTAGGTCAACTACTCCCAACTGATTCATTGAAAATATGATTTAAGGAGGTATATTATGGCATCTATTCAAACGCTTGATCATGTCCAACTCGATGAGGATCTTAGCACCATTGCCTTCTCACCATCTCAAATTTCCATAAAGCCAAAATTTGGCAAACATCAAGTTGCTCCAAATAAAAGATTTCTTACACTTGGAGGGGGCTCTAGAAGCTACCCAATCCTCCAAGCATTGTTTCTAAGGATGTTTTCGTGGGATTATTTCACTCCACAATCCCCGCACATTAAAAAATTTCCAAAGATTATGAGAAAGGAGGGTTAGATTAAAGCGCTTTGTGTCGCTTAGTCCCGAGCCACTCGAATCTCCAGGGTGAGATAGAAAATTGAGATCAATAAGGTGGAAATTTTTAGCTCATCCTACTCCTGACTGCAGGAACTTGGCGATGATGGATTGACTTTGTGGATGATAATTAATGGAAAAATAAATAAGTGCATGCAAAACATTGAAATACCTTATAGAATGGATTTAAGCATGATCATCCTACCACCGAGGGTCAACCATTTGTAGTCCCATAGAGAAATATTTTTCTAATTTTAAGCATCAAACAATCTGAGTCCATGATTTAGTTGTTGCATGGTTTATGAAAGCAAACCAAGTACTTGAATCCAAAAGACAAAGGGATAGATTTAATCCCAAAGAGGGTGACTATTTCCTGGCATAGTGCAATGTCCTTTTCATGAGAGAGAAGCTCAATTTTTTCTTTGTTAACTATAAGACCTTTCGCTCTTCCAAGTTTAGATAGAATCTAATAGAAAGCTTCCCACTCAAAAATCAAAGGACATCTTTCTCAAAGAGAAGATGAGTAGTAGGGGATTTGGAGGAGACCCTGCAACTTTAGATGAATCCATTTGTTTTTTCCATGCTGACACATCTTCTGAGAGAATCAATAACTAAAATAAAAAGGAGTGAGGGGAGAGAAAAACATTCTCTGAGACCTCTCACGATTTTGAAGAAATTTGTGGGGTAGCCATTTATTAAGACTACCATAGAAGCCAAATTCACACAACCCATTACCCATCTAACATGGAGATAAGGAAAAACAAATTTTTGAAGGATTAGAAGAAGAAAATCCTAGTCCACTCGATCCTAAGAGATTGATTTTCATGAGGTAGGCTTCTTGATTGCCTGATTTGATCAAATGAATGCACTATTGTGTAATGGAAACTACATCATGTATTCTCCTATCAGGAAGAATACCAAATTATTCTGGGCATATATGTGGAGAAAAGACCTTTTTAACTTTGATAGCTATAATTTTTGAAATCAATTTATATAAAGAGTTACAAAGAGATATAGTTATAAAGTTAGAAATGTAGCTAGATTTTGATTTCTTAGGAATTAAGAAGCAAGGAAGGTTGCGTTGATGCCACCTATTATATGTCCTATAACCCAAGATTCTTCAACCATTTACAGTAGTTCAAAATCCATAATGTGAAATTAGGACATGCAAAGCTCAACATGCCATCCATCCAAGCCCTAAATTTTGACTTTGGTCATTTCTTTTAGTGTGTGTAGGAGCTCCTCTTCAAAAGTAGGGAAATCCATTAGTATGATGTTATCATCATTAACAAAATTGGGAAATAGGTTTTCTAGTACAACTTTATCAAATATGTCATCCTCTTCCTATTCTTGAATTGTATACTGAAAATTGAATGCCTCTTTTATTATGTCCTTAAGTGAAGTAAGTAAACTACCCTAATAATTCCTCATGTGCCAAATAGTTTTAACAACCTTTCAGTTAGAAGCTACCCTATGGAAAATCTAGTATTTTTATCCCCTCCTTTAATCCAAGCGACCCTACTCTTGAGACACGACTCTTCCTTCTCAGTTTTTAGTATCTTATTCTTCCTTTGAACTAGATCCATCAACAATTTCATGTGGTTGTTGGAGAGGAAACCAAAGATGGAAGGATCCATATCAGAGGAAATACCATCCTTAGTCTCCCTAAGTTCCAGTATTTGATCCTTCTTACATTTGTTGACATGTGCTCAGACTTTACCCTTCATTCTCTTGAGTTTGACAATGAAAGACTCCATTTTCAAATTGGTGGCAAGGATGATTGGTTACATTCAAGATTGAGAAAGTAACTCAAAATCCTACTCTTAGATCTATTGATGATTAAATTTAAAGGGAATGGAGCTTTTTTCCTTAGCTCCCCTCCATTGAATCATGATTTCATGGTGGTCAAAGGCTTCAGAAAAGAAATATGAATCTTCAAGAGTTTCCATCCTCATAGTCAAGGAAGAGTGAATGAATTGATCAAGCCTTTTGACAATGACATCTTCACCAGACTGCCCATTTCCCTAGGATAGACATAAAGGATCAAGAAATATGTCTAAGAGTATATTTTGACTAAAAATGTCCTTAAAGTATTTATTGAGTGGATCCATGTTAGCTTTCTTCCCCAGGAAACCTTGAGCGTCCAAGGTTAAATTCAAATCGCCAGCCAAAATGAGATGTTGTAAATATAAGATGTTGTTTCCATAAATTTTATCCTATAACTCGTTTCTGTTAATATAGAATCCATAAATGTTCAACATTTGAACCCTTTGGATCATCCCTTGACAATATCCATATACTATGATGCGAACCTCTGACTTATATGCTTTGAAAGAGAATATTTTGGGATTCCAAAAGGAAGTTAGCACTCTATAATTTCCAATAGCACTAGTGGCACAAGAGATCCAAATAGGCCATAGTTCAAGGAGAATTTCAGATGCCTTTTCCTTAGAGATCATAGTCTCCTACGAGAAAATTAGGAGCCTTTGATTGGATGATACAATATATGGATCTTGATGTTTGGCGAGATCCTAGTCCCATGATGTTAAAGGACATTATTTTCATTAGGAAAATGATGAACTCGGAAGCTCCACTCTAAGGTGCCGAGTTTCCGTGATTCCCCCATTTGAGATATCATCTAGTGATGGCCCAGGATCAAAATGTGGGCATAAGGACTCTTCTAATGTCTCAAAAAATCACTCAATCATCTTCATCTCAAATTTTCCACATAGAGATATGATTTTGTATTTGGTTTCCTTTTCTTTCCTTTTGGGACGGTCCTTTTTCTCCAATTCATGAGATTTATTTTTCTCCCTTTCTTAAAAGAAGGCCCTCTTAAGTGGGAGGGACTCAAGGCTCAATGAGGAGGCATGAGAAATATGTTCCAGATCAACATCGCCAGAAAGGGAAGAAGGTTCTGAATTTAGCTCAAGTCTTAATCTAATAGGGGATAGGAGACATAATTTTCTCTGAGGTTTATCCGAGAATATGAGCTATGAAGGTGAAGGAAAGGGAGATTTCCCAACCTGGCAAGGGATTTGGGCCATAGTTGTTGAGACAGGAGTACAATTTTTCTGGTTGTGGTTAATCTTAATAGATCTCATATCTTGATGAGGGGAAGAAGATTGGGGAGATTCGTATAGGGAGGATGGGGGAGAAAAGTTCCCAAATTTCCCTTCCATAGTTCTTTGTTTTAGAAGAAGTTGATTATCTCTCATAGTTTTCTAATCTGAACCAGCGAGACCATCATTCATTTGGAGAGGACAATCACCATTCAGTGCCCATTTTTTTTGCATACGTTACATCTAAATGGGATTCTCTAGTAGCCCACATGTTTCTTAATTGAAAAAGTGCACTAGAATAAATCATTTTCCTAAGGAAGACCACCTGATAGATCCACCTGTACCAACAACCAAGCCTCCCTTTTATCTAATAATCCAATGCATCCTTCATCCACATAACAGAATTTTCCTATCCTACTCACAATATTTGATATTCTCTTCTTAGACCATAGCTCTAGTCACAGTCCAGGGAGTTTAGCCCACATAATTTTCATTTTTTGGTCGTTCCATAACTTGGTCAAAACCAACATTCCGTTTTTGCAAAATTAGGAAGCCACGTCCCTTAACCCATGGAAATTCTAGGATGTTATTGGCATCCTTTTTTGTTAAGAAGTGGAAACCAAACTAGTCATTCATTAGGAAATTGACTTTAGGTATATATCCTAAGAGGTATAACCAACTTCTCTAAGTCCAATGTTTCATATACACTCCATTATTTGACGCAAACTCCTAGTGTCCCATCGTGACTCTTTTTTTCAGTCTTACAACTATTTCCCAAAATGTCTACCCCAAGAAATATATAATTTTATAAATTTTTTAATTTAAATTATAAAATTAAAATAAAATTTCATTAATTTATACAATTAAATTTAGTATTTAATTTTAAATATTTATTACTTAAAAAAAATATTCATATTTAACAAAAGGAGTTGCCTTTAGTGCGACTTTTTGGACTTTCCGTTGACCGAATCCGGCACGTGAAATCTTGATTTTTGTTATTTAAACTGTTTTTTTACTCTATATATGGATTCGAAAAACCCCTAGGTCACTCGGATTATGTAGGAGTTACCCATCGAAATTGTGATTTCAATAATTTCTTGATGGATTCTAAAGAAATTAGACCGAAAAAACCCACTGGAAAAAATTCCAAAAAGTCCCACTGAAGACAACTATTTTAATAAATATTAATATTAAAGGCTTCTAGTATGCTACCCTCATTAAGAAACAACAATGAGAACCCCAGTAATGATGGATGTCCCCATCATTAGTTTGACACCTCAGGTATGGTAAGTTTTGCCAATGCATAAAAAATTACTAATATCAATATTTACCAAAAATTTAATCACAACATCATAATTTTATCACATCATTCATATATGTTAATATAAAATGTTATTCACAATTTCTTAAGAAAAAAATCATTAATGTATGATAATAATAATAAAAATATAAATTACTATGTAACACAACGGCAATACCTTTGTTGACCTATTAACTAATCAAAATTATGGTGATTTGGGGATATTTTAATTTTTTTAGTATAGAAATAAAAATTTATAAAATTTTGAGTAATCTTTTACTTGTAATTTTCACTATTTTTAGTATAGATGTAAAATTTTAAAAAAATGTGTTATGGTTCTTAGGAAAGCTAAAAGAGCTAAGAGTAAGGGATTCTAGATTGGGTTTCTAGATTAAGAAAAGGTGTAATACATTTAATATGGATGATGGGTGGAAGATTAACCATTATTGAATCTCATCCTTTTATCCTCGATGTACCTTTTACTTATTCTTCATTTCTACTTCATTCTTTTCTTATTTATATTTTTTAAGTAAATTTCATTACTTGTATTAATATTTTCCCATTTCTTTTCTTCATTTCTATTATTATTCATGTAGTCTTTTTCACTTTTTTCTTTTGATTTTATATTTTTGTCTTTTATATTCGTTTTCCTTTTTAATTAATTAATGATATATATTTATATATTTTATAAACATTAATAAATAATTATTTACAAGTATTGTTACTATATTATTATAGTTTAAATTCCTTAATATTCCTTAATATTTATCATAAGAGTTGTTCCTTTCCTTTTTAAACTTTATTGATTTTCATAAAATGAGATTTCCTTTTTAAATTTTTCCTATTAATTATTTATTCTTTTTTATTGTGATTTTCATATATAATAGTTGATACTTTTATATATATATATTTATTTTTAGCATAAACTATACTTTTAAAATTATTATATTATATTTTTATTTATAAATATAATTATAATATTTTTTTTGAGACAGGTTTTTGGCCATAATCACATCAAAATTCATTTGTTTGTTTCGAACCAACAAGTGGTTCATCATCAGGACAAGATGAAGAACCAGATCTAAACATAACTTAAATAGAGAGAGATCATTCAAACGGTTAGAAAAAATAGCTATAATTGAACAAGAAACAACTATAATTGACCGCAGGGACAGGGTCCAAGAGATAGATAATTCATTAATTAATTTGTTATATATAAATATTTTTAATTCATATGAACCTAAATAAATCTAATTTAAAAATATTTCTAACCTAGGAACTATAATCTAAATATTTATTAGTTTTGCCAAAAATACCATTTTAATTCATAGAACCCTTAATAAACTATTTAAAATAAAATATTTTATTATTTTTATTTCACTATGAAAATTTTTGATTACCTCATTAAAATAACTCATAATAATAGTATGTTATGATAACTAATTAGCTAATTCTATTACTAACCTATTTTATATAACCAAATGAATTAATTTTGAGTTACAATGGTATTACTACAAATTTATAGATAATTTTTATTTTTATAATTTAAATCAAAATATTTATTATCATTTTTAATTCATATAAACCTAAATATATCTAATTAAAAATGTTTCCATTACTCATATTACCTTTACTAATAAAACGAATTAAATTACTCATAATATAGTATATTATGCTTTTTTTTATTACTAGTATTATTTTTATATAACCAAATATGATAAGAAATACACCTAACTGATAATCAATTAATATATGACTATAATTTTAAACATATTTATTTATATATAAATTACTAAGAAAAACATCTGGTCAAATTATAGAACTTCACCTCAATAATTTTATCCATCTAAAAAAAATCAAGGAAATCCACTAAATCAAGAAGACAAGGGAAAAAGGAAGAAAGGAGACCAAAAAAATAAAAAAAAGGCGGGGAGACGTGGGGTGTAATGTCCCGAGAAAACTGTAAATACTTTTTACCATAGTACCAACAAACTGAATAATTATAGTTATTATTTGTTTGAGTTGAATAATATTGTTAATTATTGAAGATAGGAAATGATTTGAGTATTAGCAAATCTTGTGACTTCTCATGGAAAGAAGTAGGAAAAGGAAATTGTCGGAAAAACACTAACTACCTCCCCCAACTGTAAAATGCTCCTACAGAAAAAGGAGTGAGGGGAGGGAAAAACCGTTGTGAAATGTCACGCGGTAAGGGGGCAATTGCTAAGTCTCGTGATGACCCGATAGCATAAGCACTATGTGCGAGAAACTTGCAGAAGATAGAGGTCTTGCGAGCAAGCTTGGGGAGAATTTTGTCTTGACAAGCAGTAGAAAACAAAGGTGACCTCTACCATTGAAGTTCTTTCCTTTGATTCAACTTAGGCAAGTGGTACCCTCTTGGAACTAATATGTTGCACAAAACTATATTATGTGTCTTTAACTGTGAATGGAAAAGATGTAGCTGGAGCTCTTAATGCTGAAATGATATTTGGAAAATATTAACAGTAGGGTTATTATTTGTACTTTATTTACCAAAAACTAATAACAGTAGGGTCAGAACCGACTAGTTACCTTAAGTACTAGAAATCTTTAATAGTAGGGTTAATATCTGTTTAGAATTGGTGAATCTCTATATTCTAGAATATACAAGCTGTAGAATTATTATCTATACAAGCCTTTTATTGTTGAAAAATTAATCATAGTAGAACTACTATTGAATTGAACTGATTAACAATCTCTTAGTTGACTATGTAAATTTTAGAACGAAAAACAAAAATTTGACCAAGAAGGCCTGCCCACGTTCTCTAGTTAAGAAAAGAAAGATTACTGAAAAAGCTAGTACCCAAAATGAGGAAAAAGAGTTAATTTCACAGGTTAGGTAACACTGTGTTAAACCCCAAAGAACCGAAGCAAGGTTTGATAAAATGACCAATGTAGCAGAGAATTAAAAGAGTATTTACACTAAAGCCGGACTTGGCTAAAACACTAAAGGAGTTGACTGTTAAATAAGTTCAAAACTCTGTAAGATTCTTCTTATAACCCTATACGGGATTGAAACCCCATAGTGTTAAACACCGATAGAATAAATCCCCGAATAAGTTAACTAAAACTTCAAGATATTAAATCGAAAAATAGAGAATCGTAGACACCCCGTTCTACAGAGGAAAATACCAATTTTAGTGCAACACAGAGCCGCATAATTGGAAAAGCAATAAAATAATTGGAACCTCGAACGGAGGTTCACACAGCAAATCTAGCCACATAAAACTGTACAGAACTATTGAGTAAGAGTAATATTGATAATTTAAAGGATAACGAGCATAATTTCAAACATCAAACAAGAGTTCAAATTTACATTACAAGTGGAACCAATACCATTTGGCATAAAAGAAGACCTAAATGGCTTCGAATTCCAAGAAGTCTATCAAACCCGATTAGCAGGTCTAAACGAGAGGGTTGAAAATGTCTCGCAGAAACTTAAACATGGATAAATTACGTCGGTGCGGCGATAGACTCAGGCCCCGTAGCCAGATAAAAGACCCTCAATTGGTCAAGGAAAAAAATCATGCATACAACTCTTGAACAACTATAGGCATTCACCTGAAGCGATTAACAAATAACTGGGCAATAAGATCTTTTTTTCGCTTCAAAAAATGAAACAAAAGAACTAGTATAACTCTTAAGAGCTCATGCACTTAGCCTCAAAACAACCAGAGGGTTCCTTCTCTGTCGAACAAGCACTAGGTCATTGATAAATCTTACCCAAAAACCCTCGAGCATCAGAGACATGAAAGGAAACCATAAGCACCACTTGACAATAGCTTGTAGACCTCAGATCCACAACCATTACTTCTATAGAGAGAATGCATGGCAAATGATGTTAGTAATAGGGCTAAAATTGCAGGGAATAGATAATCAATTGCAAAAAAAAAGAACATAACAGAAACACATCCACAAGCATCACTTACTAGGGGATATACACTCCACGGAGGGAAACCCCATATCCCTACTCCTAAATTCTTTCCAACCAGATTGAAACTCTATCTCGGAAGACCGAACAAGCCTGCGAGAGGAGAAGGGGAACCAGAATAGATGCCAAGGAGAGAAGGAGCTAAATGAGGCATAAATCCCATAAACAAGGTTGAGCAACCTTTTGGGAAGAGCCTAGTCATAGGATCGTGAACCCAGATCTTCTGCCGTTGATGTGACTAGAGACCCAAGATGTATAGCTACGAAAGGGCAAGCCTACCCATGGCATGTTACCATTACAAAGCAAGAATTAAATACCAAAACCAATGTAAATTTTAGTAGGAGTATAAGCTGGAATGGACTTGATAGAATCAACGCATAGTAATGAGACTGTCAGTGAGTGGTGTGGTTGGAATTCACATTGCATGAATAATATTAATGAAGCTCGATAAACGATGGCTCTTAAATCTAAAACATATAAATCCGGAATTTAAACAGGGATCTTAATATTTTATACGTTTGTATTTACATCTTATGTAATCTTGCTATGACAAATGAAATGTTAATATATTTTCAAAAAAAAAATTGTTTTGGTTATTATTACAATATGTATGATGTGGAGGTGTGACAAGTGGTATCAGAGCCCAGGTTACCAAATTGTTTCCTCTAGCAAATATACTAAATGAGAACAATAGGTTATCGTTTTTCTTTTTTTTCTACCTGTTGTTAACCCACTAACTTGTTAAGAACATGAAAACAGGACAACAACAGATTATGAAGAGAATGGCAGTGTTCCACACATGAATATGGCTGGCCTAGGACCTGCAACATTTTTTGAAAATAATCATGACATATGGGTGCAGTTAGGAGATGAGGCTCGCAACACCAATCTTACGATATTAGAAACAGTTCAAGAATTAAAGAATGAGATGGCTTGCCTACGGGAGGACAATGCCAGATTAACGATCGAACAGGAAAAAATTATAAAAACCCTGTCTCAAGAGCAGAATAAGTGCCAGCCGAACCCCAGCCCTCAATAGGTACGAGTGTGAGAAGAACAGGGCTACCACACGGATCAAAAAGAAAAAAAAGGAGGTGAAGAGAATCGAGAGGAGAAGTTGGATAATGCCTTTGAGCACCCAACATCAAAAAGGCAGCGGATAGAATTACAAGGGGAGTTTCAGAAAATAAAACAGCCACTCTTCAATGGAGAGCTAGAGGAGGCAGCTGAAGCCTCACTGATTAACATGAATAAATATTTCCAACTATATGAATATGATCACAACCTCAAAGTGCCCCTTGCCATCTTCCAATTGCAAGGGAAGGCCACTTTGTGGTGGGAGGAGGTCAAGATTGTATGAGGGGTAAGTGAACAAAATATAACTTGGGAAAAGTTCAAAAAATATTTTAAGGAAAGATATTTTACTGAACGATTTTACAATGTGAAAGCAAAAGAATTTCATGACCTGCGGCTTGGAAAACAAACAATGGATGAGTTTATCACCCGATTTACCTCTCTACTCTGATATGTACCCTACATACGAGAGGAAAAGGCTATCGTACAGTGGTTCGTTAGCAGTTTACCCTTGGCGATGAGAGAAAGAATTGAGTTTTATAACCCAAAAATGATGGATGAGGTTATACGAAAGGCAAGGATATGCTATCAACAAAGCAGGTAGAAGGGAGAAATTATGGGAAAGAAGTGGGTTGGCAAGAAAGGTTATAAGATTTATGTCAGAAATAAGGGAAATCATGGCAGTGTTAGGAAATGATCTTCGAGAGGGAAAAATAATATAAATTTGCATAAAAACCAGCTTAGATTGAATCCAGATTCAGTGAGCAATCTGGTAAAATTGATAACAAAGGGATAATGATACCTCCAGTACAATATTGGGAATATGGAGGGCTACATTACGTTAAAAACTATCCTCATCGAAAGGGCATTGAACAGATTTCACAGATCCATGAAGCATCTACAGTAGGTGACATGGCCCGGAGTATACCTAAAATTAATCCCGCTCTCGAAGATCATGAGGTAGAATACCAACCAACTATGGTGGATTTTTAATGTAAGATCTTTGATCATACTGTATCTATTTTAATTGATCCTGGAGCTATGTTAATCTATGTTAGTCCTAAGGTTGTGGAACAATGTAAATTACAAACTGTCAAGTTTAAAAACCCTTGGCTAGTACAGCTGGAAACAGGGGCAAAGAGATGTGTGTTAGCCAAGGTCAATAACTGCCCTTTGAAAATAGCAGGCTAGTGTTTGATGGAATATTTAAACATACTTCCCCTTGGATTGTATAATGTGTTGATAGGAATCGACTGGTTGGAAAAACGTTGGTCCCTTATAAACTGTAAAACAAAAACTATCTGCTACAAGAATGAACTAGGAGAAAAGCAGGAGATGCAAGGTATTCTGAGGCCAGTATAGATTCGACCAATAACTGCCTCTCAATTGACAAAGTGTATCAGGAAAAGATTTCAGGTTTATGCCATTCAAGTTGGTTATGCCAACCCAAAAGACAAGACTGTCACCATGGAAAGTATTCCAGTGGTTCAAGAATTTGCAGATGTGTTCCTTGAAGAGATACCAAGACTGCCACCCAATAGAGACATAGACTTCACTATTGACCCAGAATTAGCCCTGATGTCCCGAGCTCCTTATTGTATGAGCACACCAGAACTAACAGAACTGAAAATGCAATTGCAGGAGCTGTTGGATAGAAATTACATCTAGATCAGTGTGTCACCCTAGGGAGCCCCCATGTTGTTCATCAAAAAGAAGGATGGAACCCTTCGTATGTGCATGGACTACCGTCAACTAAATAAATTGACAATTAAGAATAAGTACCCTTTACCCCATATTAATGAACTTTTTGACGAAGTAAAAGGGGCAACCGTATTTTCAAAAATTGATTTACGATCGGGATACCACCAGATCAAGACCAAAGAGGAAGACATAGCTAAAAATGCCTTTAGAACTCGTTATGGACACTACGAGTTCGTGGTATTACCCTTTGGATTAATCAATGCCCCACAACATTTATGTGCTTAATGAACAACATATTTCATCAATATTTAGAGAGATTTGTGTTAATTTTTATTGGCGATATACTGATATATTCCCGGAGTATTGAGGAACACAAGGAACACCTCAGACTGGTATTGAAAACTCTCCGGGAACATCAATTATATGCTAAATATAGCAAGTGTGATTTCTTTAAGAAACAAATTTAGTACTTGGGACATATTATCACTAAATATGGAATTGTTGTGGATCCCAAGAAGATAAGGACCATAATGGAATGGCCAGTACCGAAGGACGTAGTGGATATAAGATCCTTCATGGGATTATCGAGTTACTATAGGTAGTTTGTGGAAGGATTCTCAAGAGTGGCCTATCCTATCCCCTCCGTGCAGAAGAAGGGGAAAACTTTTAAATGGACTGTAGAATGCCAAAAAAGTTTTGAATAGCTCAAGAATCTACTCACCACTACGCATATATTAATCATAGCAAATCCAATTAAGGACTATGTGGTGTGCATAGATGCGAGTAAGGAAGGGGTAGGAGGAGTATTAATGCAGGAAGGTAAGGTAATCACCTATGAGTCCAGGAAACTAAAGGAGCATGAGAAGAAATATTTCACTTATGATTTGGAGTTGGAAGTTGTCATTCATGCTTTAAAGATGTGGCGTCATTATCTGATGGGAAAAAGGTTTCTGTTGATGATAGATCATCATAGCTTGACTAGTTACTTCAATCAACCTAACTTAAATTCTAGGCAGGCTCGGTGGGTAGATTTCCTAAGCGTATTTGATTTCGAGATTAAACATTTGAAGGGGAAAGAGAACTGAGTAGTTGATGCTTTAAGTTGAAAGGTACATTTCATCTATGAAATTTCTTGCAGCGAGGAACGAACTACTTTCAATGAGATGATTAAAAAAGTAGTAGAGCAAGATCAGAATTATCAGCAAATAGGATAGCAAGTTCAAAATCCAACCAGTCACGAATATCAGTGAGGATATGCGATGGATGTTGCTGACATGCTGAGTTATAAAAGGAGACTATATGTACCCAATGAAAGTAACATTAAAAGTTTGATTCTATATGAATTTCATAAAAGTCCCTATGCAGGACACCTGAGGTACCAAAAGCTGATTACTGCACTTCGAAAGGAGTACTACTGGCCAAGCATGAAAAAAGATGTAGAAGAATATTTGACACATTTATTAGAATGCCAACAAGTCAAAATAGAGCATCAACACCCTACTGGGTTATTGCGTCCGCTACCAATTCCAGAGTGGAAGTGGGAGACCATCTCTATGGATTTTATAATAGGATTACCCAAATCAAAGAGAAACAACGACTCCATCATGGTGGTGGTAAACAAATTAAGCAAATAAGCCCATTTTATACCAGTACAGTCCACTTTTAGAGCGGTACATATTGCCAATATTTTTATGCAAAACATTTTTAGGCTGCATGGGTTACCAAAAACTATGATTTATAATCGCGATGTAAAATTTACATCACTCTTCTGGAGAAATCTATTTGAGGGGTTAGGGACTCAATTAAATTTTAGTACCACCTATCATGCTCAGACTGATGAACAAATAGAACGGGTGAATTAGGTTGTAGAAGATATGCTAAGATCATATGTGATGCAGCAACCATCCAAATGGTAAAACTATCTGCACTTGGTCGAATTTGCATACAACAATGGCTATCATACGTCTTTGCAGATGAGCCCGTTTGAAGTGTTGTACAGATGAAAATGCTGCACACCCTCCAGTTGGGGGGGACCAGAGGACAAGTTAATGTTGGGACCCAAAATGTTAAAAGAGATGGAAGAAATGGTCAAGAAGGTACGATCCACCTTAAAGGCAACCCAAGATAGGCAAAAGAATTTCGCCAATTGGAAGAGAAATTTTAGAGAATACTAAGTAGGACATCATGTGTATGTGAAGATTTGAGCTAAAATGAGTACATGACAATGGAGGTGGTGCACCAAGCTGGCACCCCAGTTTTTTGGACCATTTCAAACCTTAGTGAGAGTTGGGCCGGTGCCATACCGGCTTGCCCTGCCAAGCCATATTCGGGTCCACAATGTCTTCCATGTGTCAGTATTAGAAAGATACATTTATTATCCTAAGAACATAGTCAGTTGGCATGACATATAGGTAAGAAAGTATCTTAGGTAGTCCAATCAACTTCGTTATTGAAGGAAAAATTGACTTAAGTATTGTGTGTTTTAGGTTGAGCCAGAAGGAGAATTCTTGGTCGAGCCACTGAATATACTCAATCGGAGATAGGTAATGCTGCGGAAACAAGCCATCGCCCAGGTTAAAGCGCAATGGTAGCACTTTAGGCCAAATGAGGCCACTTGGGAGGATGAAAAACTCATGAAAGAAGCTTACCCAGTGTTGTTTGTGGCAGGGAAACATCGGGACAATGTTTGATTTCAGGGGGGAGATGTAATGTCCCTAGAAAACTATAAATATTTTTATTTTACCATAGCAAGAACAAACTAAATAATTATTTTTATTATTTGTTTGAGTTGAATAATATTGTTAATTATTGAATACAGGAAATTATTTGAGTATTAGAAAGTCTTGTGACTTCTCATGGAAAGAAGTTGGAAAAGGCAGTTGCCGGAAAAACCCTAACTACCTCCCCTAACTGTGAAATTCTCCCAAAGAAAAGGGAGTGAGGGGAGCGAAAAACCATGTTGAAATGTCAGGTGGTAAGGGGGAAATTGATAACCCTGGTGATGACCAGATAGCATAAGCCATGTGCACGAGAAACTTGCAGAAGACAAAGGTCTTGGGAGTAAGCTTGGGGGGAGATTTGGTCCTGAAAAACAAATCTCACAGATGGGAGGTTGACAAGCAATAGAAAACAAAAGTGACCTCTACCATTGGAGTTTTTTCCTTTGAATCAACTTAGGTAAGTGGTACCCTCTTAGAACTAATCCGTTGCACAAAACTATATTATGTGTCTTTAACTGTGAATGGAAAAGATGTAGCTAGAGTTCTTAATTCCAAAATCATATTTGGAAAATATTAATAGTAGGGTTATTATTTGTACTTTATTTACCGGAAATCAATAAGAGTAGGGTCGGAACTGACTCGTTACCTTAAGTACTAGAAATATTTAACAGTACGGTTAATATCTCTTCAGAACTGGTGAATCTCTACGTTTTGGAATATACAAGCTGTAGAAATATTATATGTACAAGCCTTTTATTGTTGGAAAATTAATTATAGTAGAATTGTTGTTGAATTGAACTGGTTAACAATCTCTTAGTTGACAATGTAAATTTTAGAACTGAAAATAGAAATTTCACCAAGAAGGCCTGCCCACGTTCTTTAGTTAAGAAAATAAATATTACTAAAAATACTAGTACCCAAAATGAGGAAAAAGAGTTAATTTCACAGGTTAGGTAACACAATGTTAAACCCTAGAGAGCATAAGCAAGGTTCGATAAAAAGACCGATGTAGCAGAGCATTATAAGAGTATTTACAGTAAAGTTGCACTAGGCTAGCACACCAAAGGAGTTGACTATTAAATGAGTTCAAAACTTTGTAAGATTCTTCGTATAACCCTATACGGGATTGAAACCCCATACTATTAAACACCGACAGAATAAATCCCCAAGTAAGTTAGCTAAAACTTCAAGATATTAAATCAAAAAACGGAGAACCGTAGACACCCTCTTCTGTAGAGATAAATACCAGTTTCAATCTAACACAGAGCCGCATAATTGGAAAAGCAATAAAATAAGTGGAACCCTGACATGTGGTTCACACAGCAAATATAGCCACATAAAACTGTACAGAACTATTGAGCAAGAGTAATATTGATAATTTAAAGGATAACAAGCATAATCATTCACACATTGAATAAGAGTTCAAATTTACATTACAAGAGGAACCAGTACCATTCAGCATAAAAGAAGACCTAAATGGCTTCTAATTCCAAGAATTCTATCAAACTAGATTAGCAGGTCTAAACGAGAGAGTTTAAAATCTCTCGCAGAAACTTAAACATGGAGAAATTATGCTGGTGCGAACATAGTCTCAAGCCCCACAGCTAGACAGAAAACCCTCGATTGGACAGGGAAAATAATCATGCATACAACTCTTGAACAACTGTAGGCATTTGCCTGAAACAATTAACAGATAACTGGGCAATAAGATCCCGTTTTTGCTTCAAAAAATAAAATAAAAGAACTAGTATAACTCTTGAGAGCTTACGCACTTAGCCTCAAAGCAACCAAAGGGTTCCTTCTTAGTCGAACAAGCACCGGGCCATTGATAAATCTTACCCAAAAACCCACAAGCGTCAGAGACATGAAAGGAAACCATAAGCACCACTTGATAATAGCTTGTAGACCTCATAACCATTACTCCTATAGATAGAGTGCATGGCAAACAACATTAGCAATAGGGCTAGAATTTTAGGGAATAGATAATCAACTACAAAATAAAAAAGACATAACAGAAACAAATCCACAAGCATCACTTACCAGAGGATATACACTCTATGGAGGGAAACCCCTATCCCTGCTCCTGAATTCTTTCCAACCGGATTGAAATTCTAGGTCGGTAGATCGAACAAGCCTATGAGAAGAGAAGGGGAACCGAAGTAGGCACCAAGGAGAGAAGGAGCGAAATGGGTCATAACTCCTGCAAATAGGGTTGGGTAACCTTTGAGGAAGAGCCCAGCCATAGGATCATGAAACCAGATCTTCCATCATCGATGTGACGAGAGATCCAAGATGTCCAGCTGCAGAAGGACAAGCCTACCTGTGCCACATTACCATGACAGAGTAGGAATTAAACCAATGTAAAGTTTCGTAGGAGTGTAAGCTAGAATGGACTTGACAGAATGAACACATAGTAATGAGACTGTGAGTGAGCAGTATGGTTAGAATTCCCATCGCACGGTTAATATTAATGAAGCCCAATAAACGATGGCTCTCAAATCTAAAATAGATAAATCTGGAATTTAAATAGGGATCTTAATATTTTATACGTTTCTACTTGCATCTTATGGAATATTGCTATGGAAAATGAAATGTTAATATATTTTTTAAAAACAAATTGTTTTGATTATTATTACAATATGTATGATGTGGAGGTGCGACATGGGGGCTAAGAGGAAAGGGTAGGGATCCAACAACTGCTAATATTTTAGTTGTCATCCCTATTGAGATTCCTCGGCCTCCTTTCCTCCCTAAACTTTCGATGATGAAAATGAGCAACCTTATTAATAACCTTAGCCTCCTCAATACATATATGATGAAAATGAGCAACCTTACCATATATTTATTGAGGCGGCTAAGGTTATTGCTAAGGTTGCTCATTTTCATCATTAGAAGTTTAGAGAGGCCATAGAAATCGAAAGGAGGTTGAGAAATCTCTTGATTGAGTGGATTTCCTGATTTGCTTTTTTAGATGGATAAAAAAGCCTCCCTTATTATTGAGGTGAAGCTCTAGTTCTATAATTTTAGTAGATGTTTTACTTAGTAATTTATATATAATTAAATATGTTTAAAATTATAATCATATATTAATTGATTATCATTTAGGTGTATTCCTTATCATATTTGGTTATATAAAAATAAGATTAGTAATAAAAATAAACATAATATACTATATTATAAGTTATTTAATTTGTTTTATTAGTAAAGATAATATGAGTAATCTAAATATTTTAATTAGAGATATTAGTTTTATGAATTAAAAATAATAAAATATTTTGATTAAATATATTTATTCTAATAACCACCAAAAAAAATCTAGTTAATACAATAGTAACTCATAGGTTGGATGAGTTTATTTATTTTTAATAAAAATTATTCATATTTGGTTATATAAAAATAAGTTTAGTAATAGAATTAACTAATTAGATTAAACATAATATAATATATTGTGAGTTATTTTAA
>APFE031041542.1:158097-170306 GCA_000404065.3 Pinus taeda
ATGTGTGTGTGTGTGTGTGTGTGTGCATTTGTATAGTATTGATGTTGGGCTAAGCCGACAATACCCATAGTATGCAGTTAAAATTGCATCTCACTGGTCCCAAACCTTAATCACCTGATTCATGGTGAAAACCTTCCTAAATCAAGGTTTAATGTTCTTAATTACGTTTTAAGGCCCCTTCATTTAATCTCACGTGGAAACATTTCATTTGACTTTCTATAGACTAAACCTTCATTACCCTTTCCATCGGGACATTATACTCCACCTTCATTAAACTTTAATTAATCCTTAACCCTTATTACTTAACCCTCTGGTTAATTCTTAACATCTACTCATTTAACCATCCCATGGTTAAAATTTGGTTTAACCCGATTTAACCAAAAATACATTAATTAGCTTTATTTCTATTATAACCTTTATATAATAGAAATACACATAAAACACACGTAAACTTACCTTTTCACCTTTCCTCGTCCTTTGCACATTTACCAATGCTTATCTTATTCGGGTTAACTCTCCACCATTGATTTCACTCCGTAGGATCAACGACTATCAGGTGATCTCCGTCCATCCTCCGTAACCCAAATAAATTTAAACTTGTGTTGATAAACTTTCAGGTCCGCTCTTTCCCAAGCCTTATCGGTTTCAATATCCACCATCGATCTTACCTTTAATCCGACAGTTGATGTCTTCCCCGATCAACAGAGCTACTCAATGATCCCGCACCGTCGATCAAAACCCATTTGATCTGACGGTCCACAATGAAATCGCACGAAATCTTACGCAACGTTTACCTGCCCTTACGGAGCCGATAAGGATTATAAATCCTTAATCTATAAAAGTTCGGGTCCATTCTGAGATTAACATCCGATCACTTTATGACCTAATATTCGTTGGATATATGAGGTCATCAAATCTATGGCCTGTGGGTCTTCAACTAGCACATGGTTTGAAAACAACATAACCCCACGACAGTTGACTATGATCAAAAGCGTTGAATATGAGATCAACAACCAAGAGTGAGTGCGGAGCTTCGACCACGATCAAGACATCTGAACACTCCTATTCCTTGCAATAGTTGTCACCGTCAATATAATGGATCTGTCAATTTGACGATCCAAATCTATTCCTCTGCCATTTTCTTCTGACATTAATATTTGTTGATTTGAAGGATCCAATGGTTCCCATTCATCATTACTTCATTCCTTTGACCTTTACATGGTTTCTCAAAGTTCTTGGTGGTTTCGGGTTTACTTCAGGGTTTCTAGTTTTTAGATGTCCTGCATCAAAAATTCCTCCCGATCTTAACTCTGCATGCTCTTTATGCTCCCTTCACCTCACTGTAAACATAAAGATTCGGTATTGTAAAGCCATAACACCTCTCTATTACTCTTCTCTTTATTCTGCCTTCGGATTCTCCACCTGCAACCTATGTTACGCATAATAACTCAAGATCATACACAATATATATCTCAATTACTCCATACACACATAAACTCAAAATCAAGTTGTTTGTATTACTAAATAGGTACTTACACAGGGACTCTCTCCTTGGCTTGATCTTTAGTATCAGCGGCCTTTGTTTTCCTACCTTCCCGTAGGCTTACAATCAAACTTCTAACTCACAACCTCTAACTACTAACTTGACTTGAATATCTATCTAGCTAACCCCTGACTATGCCTTTTAGGCTTACATTTATACAAGGGGATTCTACAACCAATTCCTGGTTTAGATACATGAACTTCTCAACAAAATCCTAAAGTTTCTTCTTTATCCCTAAGGATCCTCTTTACTCCACAAATTATGAACTAACTCATAATCTAAGTTTTACAATTAATTCTCAAATCTTTCAACTATCCTAAATCTCTCATGTTCTCCCACCTTTGAGAACATTTACAAATATACCTCACAACACTAAATTAAATCCCTATTCTAGCTTTTATCACTCAAAACGTTAATAACTACATTAATTCAACACTTAGGAAACCAACTTCCTTAAAACACAAGAACCCCCTATGTCTACTAAAATACAATGATTTTCTTGAGCTAATTCCTCCTGCATCAGTATTTATTTACTTATATGAGTTGAGATGAACAACATTAAAGAATTTCATTGACTTTCTTCAAGATTTCACTCATAGAATTGTGATTAATGTTTTACCATTTAAAATCATGTAAATTATCTAGATTTGAACAAACATTAATAATCGTCATCATTATTAAATATTTTTAAAATGTATTATGCCCATAGGCATGAATATCTTGGAATATGGTTTCCTTAATTTAATTTAATTATAAAAATTATTGAATGCATGATTAAGATTTATCTTGCATAGAATATACTAGAATAGTCTTAATAATATATAGAAAACAAATGTGAGATTTATTTCTAAAGTAGTTATGTCTTTTTATGTTTTCTCTTTTAATTGAATCCATTAACTAAAAAAATATCATACTAACAAGTGTCATACTAAATGAGTTCTCATTTTTTGGGCATGTGATATTGGCCATCATATTGTAACAAATGCTCTTTACATATTCAAATAATTATGATAAAGTAGGGGAGTATCTCCATGGTTAACAATGTGTCATTTTATTTTTAATATATATGTTTAATTTATATATTAATTTCATAATTATAATTTACTAACTTCATTGTTTGTTAAATTTTACTAATTGAATTATCTATGAAATAGTGTCTCATATTTATTATGCCTATCAATATTTACACAAAACATTTAATTTATATTACTACATTAATTTATACAATTTAATTTTAATTGAAAATTTGAAATCTTTAAAAAAAAATCAAATTTATTAAATTATGTTTAAATTTAATTATTTATAATGCAATATATATTTTCACATTAGCAAAATGTATATAGCTCAATTCTTAGAGGAAAACCAAGCAAGGAGGAATTGGAAGCTAGTCTTAAATAAGAGAGCACGCTTTTAGTGGGATGCCTCTAATTCTTGAACTTTTAACCTTTTTCTTACATCTTAGGACCCCTAGTTGTTAGCCAAGTACAAACCTTTAAAAGCATAATTCTTAATATATATATTAAGGGTACAAACCTTTAAAAGCATAATTATTAAGGGTGGTTTATTTATATTAGGTGACAGGTATATCTACTTAAAATCAATCAGAATACAACTCAACCAATTGAGCTAATCTTTATAATTCAAATATCATTTTATGGTAAAGCTAAATTTGATTAAAGTTATTTTATTATAATTATGCATTAATTTTACTTTTATGTTGATTAAAGATTTTATTTCTCGTCTTTTCTAATAATTTTATTTTGATCGAGGGTCTCATTTTCAAAACCATCTATTTTGTTTTCTTAATTAATAGGCGTGTAATAAATTTAATTTAATTAGGCATGCCTGAAGAACGAATTTAGGGTTGGGGTTTTATGTGTACTATCTTGAACGCAGCGAATTAATGCGAAGCTAAAAAGAATATGAAAGGCAAAGATCTCGAACTCGACCAATAACCACAGAGAGCAAGAATAAATTAGAAAAAGGGATGGCCTGTATTAGTCCTGATCGCGAGCTCGGAGATATCGAAGGCCAAACCGCCACTAAACATGAATACTTGCGATAAAGAGGAAGTGAGTGTGGAGGGGGTGCTCATACCACACGAATAACGTGGGATTGAATGGAAGGCCATGTGCTTGATTGCCTCCAGAGTGTGTTCTATCGCAGCATGGCAATGAATCGGCTGTAAGAACCAGCATGGCTACCCAATTTCCTTCATATAAATACCGCAGAACACGGACAGTCAATTCATCTGCAGTTCTCCAAGAAAAGGGATTTGCGCCAGCCAGATTTTCAGAGCTGTCAGGTTCCGCGTTTGAAGATGTTGAAGTTGAAGAGGTTGCTCCTCACCAACAACAGATACCCATGGGCTCTGCTGTCCAGCAGACGCCGTGGAGACGAAGACGACGACGACCTACCCGACGTGGCTCCGGCCACTTCCGAAGGTTATTTTGGTCCGACCTGCTATGAAATCGAGGCCTCGCTTCATTATGGTTCTTCATTGCAAATTCTCCAAGTCCAGTAGTCGCTGTCTCAGTCGAATTTGTGCTCATCAAATACCCCCACTTAGGTTAGCCAGGTACCGCACATACCCTATATTAATAGAAATAGCCCGCTACCCAACTCATGTACCGCATATACCCTATATTAATAGAAATAGCCCGATGCTCACAGTGGGGCGGCTTGTTTATCACAGTTTTACGCCGCTGCTAATATGTAATTATGGTATAAGAATAAGAGACATATACTATGGTGAAATATATTTTTGGCTATCTTTTAATTGATTGGGATTATATGAATTGAGGGATAATTTCAAAATGGTTAGTTTTGTCCTTCATACTATTGTATTTACTATCCATTCAGACAGGCAGTTTTTGGATTTTAGCCCACTAAATAACATAGGCTGCTAAAATGTTTTATGATAGGTTAATACTAGGGTTCACTGGGAAAGAAACTCGGATTACGAGCATGATATTACATTTAAAGGCACAAGTCTGTGCACGCATTCACCCTGGCAGTTTTGTGTTCCAGCCTATTGTATCGCATGGGCTGCTTAGTGCTTTATTATATGTTAATACTAAGGTTTATTGTGAAACAAGGGCAAATTAGGAGCAATATAGCCTGAATGCTCCCCATGAAGAGATTTATAATCAAAATGAAATATTCACATTTTATAACCAAAATAATATTTTAACATTTAAATGTTTATCGTAAATGTTTACATCAAGAAAGTTTCAGTTTAATAAACTAAAAATTATGGTAGGATTTTTATAATTTTAATTTATCAGGTTAATAAAATAAAAATTAGGGTAGGATTTTTATAATTTTATTTTAATTACATGTTAAAAATAATTTTTATTTTTTAATTAATTAAAATATTAATTAAAACAAAGTTATATGAACCAGTATTATAAGAAAAAGAATATGGTTTTTTAAATATGTGGTATTGATAATCTATAATATTTACTTATATCAAAAGTCAATTACTATTTATTGGTTAAGAATTTTGTTGTCTATTTTTTTAAAATATATACATTTTTAAGTGGTAGATTATAATAATAATCTTAATTTGAAGAATAAAGTTTAGTTAAATTTTATGATTTATGTTAGATTCATATTTTATAATTTATATAAAATATCAGATGAAGTAAATTAGGGTTTTTATTTTTTCTTTAACTTGTGAATTATTTTGTGTAAGCACAATTTAATAACCAAGTTCTTGAACCCTTCTCTCTCCTCTATCATAGGATAGAGGACAACAATTGATTGGCTCTAAGGAGATGATGGTGGGAGATGATGTCAACATGACATGGTTGTATGAGAGACACATGGCATGAAGATTCAACTTTTTTAAAGTGACCTAATGGGTCAAATCCAGGTGACACATGTCACCAATCAGGAAGAGCCACATGGGGTTGATGATATAAGCATGACATCATTCCAGAAGAGCTACGTAAGAAGCTTTCAACAACGTGCCTAGTGGAACCAACGGGCTAACTTGGCATTGGGAAGACGTGGTCGTATTGCACGGGCCAATGGAAAATGCACTAGGCGAACCCCACCACGACAAAGCATCCCACTAGGAAAATCACGGAAGTTTGTTAATGGTCCGCAAAGTGAACGCATTGAGTCACATCAGTCATAAATATCATCCCGACAAGGCCTTTGATTTGCCAGTAAAAGTGCAGGGTGAACCCCATGGGATAGTTAAGCCTGCAATGCTCACCCTCGCAGAAATAAATGGGTGCACAGAGTTTTGGGCGAGAGGATAGCGCTAGGACACGTCGCATGATAGATGACTAGTTGCATCCAATGGGCATAGTGAAAGGGGCAACCCCACATGACATTATGGCCTCAAGGAGGTTACCTCAAAGATAGACACCACGATTTATAAAGAGGGTGTGAGGTAATTAGGCATGATAGAAGGGATATGGGCAAAGTCCTCACCCTTGGTCATTTCATGTACAAATAGACTCGAGTTCGGGTGAATAATAAGAGGCACAGATAAAAGTGTCAGGCTTGGGAGCTCGAGGCTTAGTGCTAAGCCTTGGTCATTTCGCATAGAAATGAGACCAATGATGCAAAGACGTTAACAAATAGAATTTGGCGTGCGAAGGGTTTAAACAAGCTAAGAGATTAAGGGCTTGAGGGTGAAAATGTGAAGCTTGGTTACAGTTTGAGAAACACTTCTAAAAATTTCACATTCTCAAATTTTCAGCAAAAGGAAAAAAATATTGGTCGAATTTTTTAAATTTATTCAGTAGAATGATTTTACTCATGTTCAACCAAACTTTTTTCCATTCAACCTAATTCCGAACATTAAACGAATTTTTTTCTAGACTTGAAATAATCTGAAAAAAAATAGTTCAAATGAACCAATAATTTGACCAATAACTGATTCGGCCAAAGTTTTTGTTCACTCAAACTATTTGTTTGACCAAATTATTTATCTGACCGACTTTTTTTTTTATATATATATGATGCGAGAGACCCTGCCATGGAGTTTTTCGCACTATTGATTTGTCATTATGTTGTCGAGCAGTGTGAGCTTTGTTGATTTTTAATTATGTTGTCCAACACTGTGAGCTCTCTTGTTTTGAGCCGAAGCCCTACTGAGCATTGTGATCCTAAGCATTGTGAGGTAATTTTTTATTTACAGGTTTTATTGGATTTTTTAATGAATTTTTTTAGGTTTTTTGTAGTTTGGCTCCAGAGGAATTGATTAGTTGCACTCATTGATTGCATCTTTCTCAGCCTCCTCATCTAGCCTTCTTGTCCTAACCAGTTAAATCTCTCGGATCAGTTTAGATTGTTCTGTGTTTAACATGTAACCAGTTTAGATTGTTCTCTATTTGTTGAAAATCATTAACGCCCCCTCGAGAATTCGAGTCAGTTTTTTTACTATTCTTAGGGGACTGTCTCTAGCCCAAATGATGTCTCTGCCATAATTTCCATTATTCTTGTTATGTTTATATTAACTATTTTAATAAATGGATATTAATAGAATTTCCAAAGAGGAGTAAATACATTTTTACATATATTCGCTAGAAAACACATGGTATGCTTATTAAATTTTTGAAATCACTTATTAGACATGACCATGGATGATGTGATGATGCTGAGTCATTTATTTAGATCAACAGGAAAACCATTTTTTCCATGTCATATATGAAACTAGATTGAACCAAATGCCAACTAGAGTTAAGAGTGGGGACTCGCCAAATTCTATACGTAACATGCCGACTAAGTGTTGTGCCAAGTGTGGTGGTTTTCCTCTTACACAGAATGATGATATTATTTTCCTTTGAGAACATTTATCTTCATGGTGTATGGAGCTTACTAAGGCTAATAATAGTTCATTAGTCTAGTTATAGGCCGAAAACTCGTCTGTCATGACTTGAAACTAATCATGATCTCCCGAAGCTGGCAGATCCCCTTCATGTTCTCTCTAAGTATGGAAGAAAGCTTCTCATACCTTATTCTCTTTATAATGTCAACCTGATGAAGAGAACTCAACTGTTTCCTCTGCCTCTATGATATTTGAATTTCATATTTGAATGCAATGAAAATGAAGAAAGCATAACTTCCACTTTTTCCATCTAGTACATGAAAAGACATTTTGGATAAAGGACTCGCCTCGCTGGTTGGCACCATGGAGTAAAAATAATTAGTGCACAACCAACAACATAGCCAACACAAATCCAAATAGATTACTGCCAAACATATTACTATCGTTTTCTTCTTTTTTTGACAATTTAATGCTTCCCCCATGATTTCTTTCTTTCAGCTTTCAAATTTAATTCATTATAAAATTTCTCTCCTATTTTTGTGTACATGAGGAGCTATGGGATTATAAGTTTTAGTGGAATGCGAGTGAGTTTTTTTTACTATTCTTGGCCGAGTGTCTCTGGCCCAAATCATGTCTCTACCATGATTTTTATTATTTCTCCTTACATTTAAATTAACTATTTTACTAAATGGATATTAATAGAATTTCAGTGTTTTGGTTTTTTTCGCTTACCAATTCAATGATTTTTTATTTTGAATTTAAAAATTGATTTTTTTTTTAATGAATTAAGACACCTCAAATGCTAGGACTATGAAGTGACTTCAAGAAATTTGATTCGAGAGAAAAATATGTTGAATTTTTTTCCAAAACCTATAACGGATAGATTATCAGTAATTGTGTTGATGTGTATTAATAGTCTTAGTAATAATTTTCCACTTAGTTTAAAAAACATTAAACCCCCCTTGATTGAGGCACCACCCAAATTTTGGTTGGTAACTGTAGAAGGTAAACCCAGTAAAGACTTGCATAGACCATCGTAAATTAAATTGCCATGTTGAGCTAGAGGAAAGGAGAACCTGGCCAAAAGAGGTACCTCATTGTTAGTCTCAAGAATCGAACTCGTAATTGATCTCACTAGATGAAATTGAAATTGTAAAATGAAATTGAAACTCATAAAAGAATAAATCAAATTTAAACTCATAAATTTCTTGCATATCTAAATCAAGTATTTAAACCCTATTTAAATTAAATTTTTACCAAATTGTGACTAGAAATTTGTTGGGTGCATGAGATTGAAGCTAATTAGAGTGTTGGCATTGTTTTGACATCTATTTTTTGGGTCTTAATTTTAATGTTATTGGGTTGACTTGTTCGACACTGATTTATCTCGTAGAACAACCTTGATGCTTCTTGGTAACATACTTTCCTTGCTTTTGTTGTTATATGTTCATTTATGTTTCCTTTTTCATTATGTGTAATTCACGTTGCTTCAATATTTTCTTGGAACATGGGTCTTATTACCTTTCTAAGAAAAGGCACAATACACTTAATTGAAGGTTTTTGTACTTTCTCTTTTCAAGTAGTAGCTTCTTTTTGAGATACATCTTTTTCATTTCTATTTTGTTGGGTGCATGAAATTGAAGCTAATTAGTGTGTTGGCATTTCTTTGTCATCTATTTTGGTGTTTTAATTCTATTGAATTGATAGTTAGAGTGTTCCCATTTCTTTATCATCTATTTTTGGTATTTTAATTTTAATGTTATTGGGTTGACTTGTTCTACATTGATTTATTTCATAGAACAACCTTGATGCTTGTTGGTAACATACTTCCTTGTTTTTTTGTTATATGTTCATTTATGTTTCATTTTTCATTATGTGTAATTCACTTCAAGTTTCCTTATTTGCTTGGAACATGGTTCTTACTAGATTTCTAAGATGAGGTAGAATACACTTAATTGAAAGTTATTGTACTTTCTCTTTTCAAGTAGTAGTTTCTTTTTTAGATACATCTTTTTCATTTCTATTTTGTTGGTTGAATAAGATTGAATCTAATTAGAGTGATGGCATTGATTTGTCATCTATTTTTGGTGTTTTAATTTTTATTTTATTAGGTTTATAATTAGAGTGTTGACATTTCTTTGTCATCTATTTTTGGTGTTTTAATTGTAATGTTGTTGGTTTGACTTGTTCTACATTGATTTATCTCGTAGAATAACCTTGATGCTTCTTGGTAACATACTTCCTTGGTTTTGTTGTTATATGTTCATTTATGTTTCCTTTTTCATTATGTGTAATTCATTTCAAGCTTCCCTATTTGTTTGTAATATGGGTCTTATTATCTTTCTAATATGGGGCATAACACACTTAATTGAGGTTTCTTGTACTTTCTCTTTTCAGGTACTAGTTTCGTTTTTAGATACATCTTTTCCATTTCTATTTTGTTGGGTGCATGAGATTGAAGCTAATTAGAGTGTTGACATTGCTTTGTTATCTATTTTGGGTATTTAATTTTAATTTTATTTGGTTTCTAACTAGCATTTGCACCTAATGTTGCAAAGGAAACGCCGTAAGGCATAGTGTGTGGAAGAATATTGAAATGTGAATGGGCTTTTATGGGCTTTTTTGAAAGCAAGGGGCGATGTATTTGAGTTTTAATTTGAGGAAGCCATGTCGAAAAGCATATTTGGGGGTTAAAGTGGCTACAAAATGGAATGCAAGTAGTCATAAATGTCCATTGAACTTGTTTAGACACTTTCATATCTGGATTGAAATTGTGTAGTTGAAGGTGAAGGTAAAGGAATGAATTCACGCGAAACGCGAACAATAATTGAGTATCCATATCGATTTGGATAGGGTTATTTAAGAAATCATTAATCAAACAAGAAATTTAATTAATATGAAGACAAATTGAAAACATGTATTATATTCATTGAAATAAATTGAATTTGTTAAGAAAATATGTTAAAACCCATTGATAATGAATCGGTTGTGAAGACATAAACTATCAAAATGGTACTTGATCTGAAACATCATTTTTCAAGTTTCAAATGGAAAATACAAATAGTGAATATAATATTCTAAAGAACTTTGTGCTTGTCATTCCATATTTGACATTGTATCAAAACTTGTTGGAGGCATCGAAGACTTGAAGAAGCAGTAATGAACCTACGAAATGTATATTTTGTTAGAAGTTGTAATATGTAAATCGGTTGTGGAAATTTATTAGTAATACTTTGCAAGTGAGTTGTGTTAAAATGAATTTGGGATGAATGGAAATGAAGTTACCTTTGTCATGGGGATTTATATATTGTTAGTTGAAGATGCACGGTGGATGATGGCATACTGAACACCATTGGAGATTTATGCATAGTTGGAGATGCATATTTCTTTCTTGCTATTCTGCTTGAATAAAGAACATGAGGTTTTTATCAAAATCTTATAAAAAAACAATGTGTTTTCAAGATTTTGTTTCTATGATTGAAAATGTCATACCTTAGCTAATTAGGGTCAAAATCAAATCAATCAAAAGCCTAGAGTTCCTAGGATTCCATATCTGACAACATAATTAAGTTCATTGAGATAAAATCAAAATTTAACCAAAAGCATGGGGATTTTAAGATTTCATTTCTGTGGTGTTCCGCACCTTTTATCTATTGGAATTTTTAAAAACTTTTGCCTCTAGGATAGGCCAAGTGGTAGACAGAATGGGCGTCTTGCTCAAAATTGGGGGCATAGTGGGAACCCAAAATAAAGAACAGGAGAATCCCCAATGTATCCCCCACGGACCCATTCCCCCGAAACTTAAAATAGAGAATTGGGACGTATTTGGAAAAGGAATGCTTTCTTTCTATGATGGTGATGCAGAAGGGAGTAGATGTGCATGTCGTGTGTCCGTATTGAAATCAAAAGCATCAGGTTCTTAGATTTCGTTTCTCTGATTTAAAACACCATAAATAAGCTCATTAAGATCATAACAAAAATTTCATCAAAGACATGAGGTTCTTAAGGTTTCGTTTCTGTGATTGAAAATGCCATAATTAACCTTGTTACAAACAAAATAAAAATTTAATAGAAAAAGATTTTGTTTCTGTGATTAAAAACGCCATAATTAAGCTCAATAAGATCAAAATCAAAATTTAATCAAAAGCGGGGTTTTGAGATTCTGTTTTTGTGATTGAAAATTATATAACTAAGCTCATTAAGATCAAAACTGTACTTTAATCAAATGCAAGATTTGGTTTCTGTTATCGAAAACACTATAATTAAGTTAATTAGATCAAAATCAAAAGCATGGGGATGTTAAGGTTTCGTTGCTGTGATAGAAAACACCATAATAAAGCTCATTAAAATCAAAATCAAAATTTAATTGAAAGCATCCCCAAAATCAAAATTTAATCGAAAGCATCCCCAACACATACAACTAGATAGATATGGTGGTTTTTGTTAACGACATCTTTATTTTTTTGTTTCGCTAAGCTGCCCAACTCAGCTGTGGCTTTTTTCTAATACAAATATTACCCATTTCTTTTTTACATCTATGTGTGTAACATTCCTGTCATTGAAACTGCCTTAAGGTCAGAGCTATAATTGAAACACACCTAGAATTGTGATTGAAACAAAACAAAAAGCCTATTCTCCTAGAATCATGTATTGTGTTTAATAAAAAATATTTAAATATGGCTTCTCACCAAAAATTACTCAAAAGAATCAGGATTTTGAGTTTTCTTCTCTGTGATTGAAAGAAAGCATGGAACTCATTATGATCGAAGTGTCCTAAGGTAATTGAAATAAACCTCAGATTGCAATTATATCAAAATGCCTATTCTCCCAGATTAAAAATCAAAATGCAATAAAGAACATGTGGTTTTTATCAAAATC
>APFE031041544.1:0-14196 GCA_000404065.3 Pinus taeda
TAAATAGATTCAACAATAGTTCTCATCATGAAGGCTAGAAAAATCTTACCTCGGCAACAACTATTGAGTGAGTGTGTTGAACAGCTCCAAAGCACGTTCAAGCCCGAACTTAAAGCAATAAAATCCAAAATTCAAGACTTGATCTCAAAGGAGTACCTAGAACGTGACAATGAAAACAGTAATTTATTGAGATATATAGCCTAATATCGTTGATTGAGATGCAAGTTGAAAACAAATCTGTAATGCAACTTATGGTTAATTTTGTTTTATTTTAGAGAAATAAAACATATCATAGATTGGATTTTCCATGTGAGTTCGATTGACTAACATAGAAATACTTTGTTTTGACAATTTCTTCCTTTCTTGGAATCAGATTCTCGAGTCCTAGATGATAGAATGGTTCAGCTCTTATGCTGTCATGCATATAAAAGACCTCATGCTATTGTTCCCCCCTTCATGTTTTTTCCTAAAAAAACATTACCCTTTTTACATAATTACAAAATATAAACAACAGCAGATTTTTACATACTTACATAATACAAACAACAGATTTTTAGCAATTAGAATTTAGATTTACCAAATTTCCAAATGTTTTTTATCTAATTATAAAAAATAAACAGTAGCAGATTTTTACATAATTACATAATACAAAAAACGCCAGATTTTTACCAATTAGAAATTTGATAAAAAATCAAATTTCTAATTGGTAAAAATCTGATGTTTGTATTATGTAATTATGTAAAAATCTGCTGCTGTTTATGTTCTGTAATTAGATAAAAAAAACATTTGGAAATTTGTTAAAAATCCAATTTCTAATTGGTAAAAATCCGTTGTTGTTTATAAAGGACCTCACTGAAAAACGGTTATAAAAGACTTCATAACATTGTTTTTCCCACTTCATGTTTTTTTTCTAAAAAAAACATTTCTCTTTTTACATAATTACAAAATGTAAACATCAGCGTATTTTTATATAATTACATAATACAAACAGCAACAGACTTTTACCAATTAAAAATTAGATAAAATCTAATTTTTAATTAGAAATTTGATAAAAATCTAATTTCTAATTTGATAACAATCTAATTAGAAATTAGATAAAAATGATGTCGTGGCATCACCCATCCTAGTTAAAATAAAAGCAGTAGATCTTTACCACTTAGAAATTAGATAGAAATATAATCTATAATTTGATAAATATCATTTCTAATTTAATAAAAATCTAATTTCTAATAATGCCCTAGCATCACCCATCCAAGTTAAAAGAAAAAGCATGTAAAAGGCAAACCCTAAAAGCAGCTGCTAAGAAAAATCCACTAGTAAAAATTTATAAAATATGACTAAGGGAATAAGAAGGTGTTGTTCCTAGAAGGAAGAAGTCTATGCTCGAGAGGAATTGGAGAGGAGTTGGTGATGCCTGCGTGTTGGTTGGGAGAAACAAGCACTCTCCCATATATTTCCCAAAGGAATTTGTAAGTTTTTATTTGTGCTTAATAATAGACTTAAGCTTATTTTGAAGTGGTATATTGGTTTGTTTTCACAGCAAGGTTATTTTGGTCAAATCATTGTTGCGGTATTTAAAATTACATGAAACTTATGAGTTTATTATCTGCATTAGGATTCCTAGGAAATCTACCCATGTGAAAACCTTAATGCTGTAATATCTACCCATTGTGACTTGAATTAATGTTTGGATCTTGATGCTGAAATGACACAGCTGTGTCTCTACCTACAGTTAAAAATATATATTTTGTAATATTTTACAATCGTTTCTGGGGTTACAAAATTTCCTCTCTCCATCCCTACCAATGATGTTGGTATCCAGCTATGCCAATAATGTTGGTATTGGAGTTGCCAAACACAATGCTAGTTGTTATGCATATCTCATGAATATGGATTATTAGGAATTTGTTCCACTGGTTGTAGGTGTCAATAGCCCACTAATGGTGTTATGGGTTGCAATCTGATTCAGTCATTGCCGATTCACATGCATGGGGAACTTGAGCCTCTGTAGCTGGTGGGGAGCATGACCTCACTAGAGTAGGCTTTCTTATCTACTCTCCACCATGTCTTGAGTAGTTTGCACCAAATATGCATGGTCCAATACTGGGTGATTAGGAGTTGTTTTGCTAAACATATTGAAGGCCAACCCTTTTTTTTGCAAAAAGGTGATGCACTAAATGATAGAAAACCAAGCATACTGTAATTCCTGTTTATGTTTGGCTGACATTTCCATAAATTGCAGTAAGTACTTATTTATTTGCGGTTTGTAAGTCATTGTTTCTTTATCAGATGAAATATAATTGATATCTCATCCTGCAGAAATAGTAATACATCCATGGTTTGTAAAATGATGAATGATTTATATCAAACCTCAACACTCTTGGAGAGCAATGGAATCTATGAAATCATCTCTAAATTTGACACCACGGTAATAGAATTGGCAGTAACAACATACCAAGCAGCTCTGCTATTGTTGTTCAATGAAGCTACGAAGTTGAGCTATGTAGAAATTAAATCTCAACTAAATTTGGAAGATGAATATCTTATTCGACTTCTGTATTTAGTTTCATGTGGCAAGAACAAGATTCTTCTAAAGGAAACTAGCACTGCAACAATATCTACAAGTGATAATTTTTAATTCAATACTCCCTTTTCGCACAAGTTGAAAAAGATTAAGATTCCACTTATAGATATGAATGCAAATGAGAGGAATAGAGTAATCGAAAATGTAAAAGAAGACAGACATTTCTAAATAGATTCAACAATAGTTCTCATCATGAAGGCTAGAAAAATTTTACCTCGGCAACAACTATTGAGTGAGTGTGTTGAACAACTCCAAAGCACATTCAAGCCCGAACTTAAAGCAATAAAATCCAGAATTCAGGACTTGATCTCAAAGGAGTACCTAGAACGTGACAATGAAAACAGTAATTTATTGAGATATATAGCCTAATATCGTTGATTGAGATGCAAGTTGAAAACAAATTTGTAATGCAACTTATGGTTAATTTTGTTTTATTTTAGAGAAATAAAACATATCACAGATTGGATTTTCCATGTGAGTTCGATTGACTAACATAGAAATACTCTGTTTTGCGATAGAGGATGAAGAAGTTTTCCAAGTCACTTGCAAATCACTCACCCGGTTCTACCTTCAAGAGGAGGGACTTTAGATAATGCATGGTTTTTGTGCCACAACTCATCACAGGAGAGAACACTGCTCGACTGATGCTACTGTTCCTTAAATTTTGTTTTATGTTTCAGACAGGGAGTTCCATCCCTTCGCCTACAAGGAAATAACATAAAGTAGCGATGGATCAATATAGAAGTTGAAACTATTAGGATCTAAACAAGTGGTGGTTTTATCCACTACCCTAGCTAGTGCCTAAAAAATATAAAATTTGGGTTTGGTGGTTGTGAATTCCATTGTCACTGAAGGTAGGTATAGCCTAATTTTGTGTCCACCAGAAACCTATCAATTATTTTGGCTATACCCTCCTTACCCTTCCTTTCATTACACCAATCTTACAAATAGCATGCACTTTCAGAACCTAACCACATTTTTCCAGTGTAAGTGAACACCTAAGATCAATTTCTCAATCTCTTCTTTAGCTTTAATGGGCTTCTTTCCCTTACCTTTTTTGGTAGCAATGTTTTTGATGTCGACCAATCAAACTGTAGTCAAAGAGCCCCTAGCTCCAATGGTTTTTCAGACTGGTTGCGCTTGATCTCCACGTCCGAACATTCAATGTGCGAAGAGATAACAACAAATTATTGGAAAGGTGGCCAATTATAGTTTAAAAGGCCGTCTTGGGAAACAACTGCCTCTATTGGACAGGGAAGTTTCTTAGCTGTCAGGATTCAAATGTTTGTACCTCCACCAACCTCCATTACTTGTATGTGATGGACTTTGCGAGTCAACCGACTTGAGTTAAAAACTCCAAGCGTCGATCTCTGAGAAAACTGTACATAGCAAGTTTTCTTCCCAAGAACTGGATCCATTAGAAAACACATTGCTCACAAATAGCGTTGATGTTGTTTATATATTGATCACAATCAAGGTTCAACTGAAAGAGGCCATTTGTGAGGACAGCAGACACTAGGACCTAAGTGGAGCAATGGATAACAATCATCAGCATCAGCATAATAATTAATGAATTTCATATGAGGAAATCAACAGAAAAAGAGAGATGTGTACATAGCTAGGAATATACCAATGCATTCATTGCTCCGGCTTTCTTGTGGTGTTGGAAACCAGGCTTCTTTTCTTGGGATACATAAACTAACCGTGGCAATTCATTGCCAAAATTGTCGACTCCCCCTAATTCAGTCACTAACGGAGGCTGCAGAGCATTTTCAAATGGTGTGCCAGTAACAACCTTATCATTATCTTATGTAAGCTCACGATTTGTCAATGGCGTACTACATTTTGGTCCAAATAATGTGTACAAGCAAGGAGATATATCATGGCCCTCAGTATGTCCAAGCGTCTTCAGTGGTGTGTCAAAGGATTCCATCCTCTGTTCCAGTGTAGGTGATGACATATTCTGTGAAACAAATTGTTTACTTATCTCCTGAAAAGAAAAAATGAAAAAATGTCACATATACAGTGCACCAACTGTGTACTATTTTCCTTAAGATGAATCTGATAAAGAATATGGAAAAATATAAAGTTCATAACATAATTTAGCTTACCTTTTCAGAATCCTTTGCTGATGTTTCATTTTCTTTGTGTAGATTCTATAGCTTCCATAAACTAAGTTGTCCCACCAGCCCAACACGACTCTCCTTTAATGAACTGTGGAAGGCTCATCACTTCCTATGGATTTCCTTGGCCTGTAAACAAAAATGATATCTATGGTTATCTTTGTGCTTCCATTAAGTTTTCAATTCATCGGCCTTCTGGAAGGTGTAGCATAGAATGACTTTGGAAGTTGTCCTTGTAAATCCAATTGAAAAGTTTGCAATCTATTGCTCAAAGTCAGTATTCTATCTACAATTTGGTTCTTTTTGAATCCCCTTTACTAGGAATATTCATATCAGCCAAAATAGTAGAACCTTCGGCTACTTCTCCAGATTCCACAGGATCTTCTATAAGGAGAATACTTTCAAAATGCTCTGTCCCTTCCAAAACCATAGCATCCTTCTCCATGACAGACACATGGTCTCCAAGTGGGACATGCAGTGACAAATATTTAGTCTCTGATGTCACATCATTTTCTATAAGCTCAAGCTTTTTCACTGGGGTATCATATTCTGGCCCCTCAACATGTTCAAGCCTCTTCAATGGCTTATCCAGGGAAAGTTTTTGATTGCACACATCCTTGTCTTCTAGAAGAGATTCATTCATACTTAAACAAGGGGATATATTGTAACTTTTTCTAATTCTGAATTTTTGGATGGAATTCTGGAGCCCAGGCCAAATAAGGTGCTTAAATAAGTTGATATATCATATCCGAGTATCCAATTGGGAAGGTTCCTGCTTGCTCACCACAATCTGTATATTTTCTCCAACTTTGAAATTTTGGGTCTCTCCAGCTTCCTGGCCATTGTTTCCCTCAATTTTGGCAGGGTCAATGAATCCCTCTTGTTTTCTGTTGTTATCCATATCAAACAATTGTTCTCTAATTGGACTTGCAGCAGTTATGCCATCAACAATAAAAATTCTTTCCTGGCATGCTCCATCTTCAACTTCATTCTTTTCCGCAGCTATATTATATCCCTCTGTAACCTCATGGGCCTTCAAAGGATTATCCAATCGGTAAAGTTCCTGCTTGCAGACAGCTTCTGTAACAATCTCTGAGATATTTTCTGGAAGAGAATCATCAATACCTGAACAAAATAATGCATCATTACTCTCCATAAGATTTGGCTTATCTAATGGATCACTAAAGTCCATTACCAAAAAAAGAATTCAAGCAAGAATACATATCAAGGCCTTCTGTAAGCATAGGCATCTTCAATGGAGTATCCATGTTAGAAGGTTCCTGGCTGCTGGCCACTGTGTCTACTTTCACAAGTTGTATATTTTCTCCAACTTTGAATTCGTGTGTCTCTTCAGCTCCATTTTGTATAGATTGTTCTTCCTGGTCATCCTTATTACCATACTTGAAACAAGTCATTCATACTACTGAAATGGAGCAACCCTGCTGCTAGATAAATCTCAAATTTGATGAAGATCTTCTTACTGTTATTCAAAACTTTTTGCAGGGTTATGATTTGAAACCCCGCTTCGACTGAAACCCCTAGTGTAAAAGATATTTTTGATTTTGAAATGCTAATAGTATAGACAGTGGATGTCAACAATATCATTGACTGCCAGAACAATCTGCCCATGCATATGCTCTTCCTTGATTATGATATTGAAAATAGGCAAAGGAAATTATACCAATGAGATAGATCAATGCTTTAGAGAATGAAGATCGGTGGATACTCCTAGACTTATTATGGAGATTGAAGACATAGCAAAAGTCTGACATTCCTTAGAAGTGAAGTCAGATGATCTTTGGTATCATAGAGATTTGTTCCTTTCACTTCTTCATAGGCACCTCACTAGCTAGTGCTAGTGAGAAGTATCAGTGAGTTCTGAGGGAGCAACATATCTTTTCTTACTATGCCAACTATATGCCCTAGACTTGGATCTAAACAGCGAATTGTCAACAATGGTGTCTTGTCACTTAAAAAAAACTCAACAGTGCCTTATGGATCTTAAATTCAACAGGTTTATTTATGTTGGTCTCTGTAAGATTACGATCTTCATTAGGAGTTCTTTTCATGGTCATATAAGATGATGCCATTTGATGCTATTGGTTAGATTACGTATAAATAGAGAATTCTCAACAATGGTGTCTTGTCACTTAAAAAATACTCAACAGTGGCTTGTGGATCTTAAATTCAACATGTTTATTTATGTTGGTCTCTGTAAGATTACAGTCTTCATTAGGAGTTATTTCCATGGTCATATAAGATGATGCCATTTGATGCTATTGGTTAGATTACATATATATGGAGTATAGATTCCATATTAACTATGCATTAGTGCCAAAATATGTCACAGAGAAGCAATGTAGATTGATGCCATTCATTCAAACTGACTTTGTTGTAGAGGAACGTGTCAGTCAACCTGTGTGTTAATGTTATACATAATGCAGAGGAACAAAGTCTTATACATCGTGAGCCATATGAACTGTGTAGAGCCAAGAGCCATTGGTAATAGAATTGGCAGTAACAACATACCAAGTAGCTCTGCTATTGCCGTTCAATTAAGCTACGAAGCTGAGCTATGTAGAAATTAAATCTCAACTAAATTTGGAAGATGAAGATCTTATTCGACTTCTGTATTTAGTTTCAGGTGGAAAGAACAAGATTCTTCTAAAGGAACCTAGCACTGCAACAATATCTACAAGTGATAATTTTGAATTCAATACTCCCTTTTCGCACAAGTTGAAAAAGATTAAGTTTCCACTTACAGATATGAATGCAAATGAGAGGAATAGAGTGATCGAAAATGTAAAAGAAGACAGACATTTCTAAATAGATTCAACAACAGTTCTCATCATGAAAGCTAGAAAAAACTTACCTCAGCAACAACTATTGAGTGAGTGTGTTGAACAGCTCCAAAGCACATTCAAGCCTGAACTTAAAGCAATAAAATCCAGAATTCAGGACTTGATCTCAAAGGAGTACCTGGAACGTGACAATGAAAGCAGTAATTTAGTGAGATATATAGCCATATCGTTGATTGAGATGCAAGTTGAAAACAAATCTGTAATACAACTTATGGTCAATTTTGTTTTATTTTAGATAAATAAAACATATCACAGATTGGATTTTCCATGTGATTTTGATTGACTAACATAAAAATACTATGTTTTGCGATAGAGGATGAAGAAGTTTTCCGGGTCACTTGCAAACCACTCACCCAGTTCTACCTTCAAGAGGAGGGACTTTAGATAATGCATGGTTTTTGTGCCACAACTCATCACAGGAGAGAACACTGCTCAACGCATGCTACTGTTCCTTAAATTTTGTTTTATGTTTCAGACAGGGAGTTCCATCCCTTCGTCTACAAGGAAATAACATAAAGTGGCGATGGATCGATATAGAAGTTGAAACTATTAGGATCTAAAGGAGTGGTGGTTTTATCCACTACTCTGGCTAGTGCCTAAAAATATAAAATTTGGGTTTGGTGGTTGTGAATTCCATTGTCACTGAATGTAGGTATAGCCTAATTTTGTGTCCACCAGAAACCTATCAATTATTTTGGCTATACCCTCCTTACCCTTCCTTTCATTACACCAATCTTACAAATAGCATGCACTTTTAGAACCTAACCACATTTTTCCAGTGTAAGTGAACACTTAGGATCAATTTCTCAATCTCTTCTTTAGCTTTAATGGGCTTCTTCCCCTTACCTTTGTTGGTAGCAATGTTTTTGATGTCGACCAATCAAACTGTAGTCAAAGAGCCCCCAACTCCAATGGTTTTTCAGACTGGTTTCGCTTGATCTCCACGTCCGAACATTCAATGTGCGAAGAGATAGCAACAAATTATTGGAAAGGTGGCCAATTATAGTTTAAAAGGCCGTCTTGGTAAACAATTGTCTCTATTGGACAGGCAGGTTTCTTAGCTGTCAGGATTCAAATGTTTGTACCTCCACCAACCTCCTTCATTACTTGTATGTGATGGACACTGCGAGTCAACCGACTTGAGTTAAAAACTCCAAGCGTCGATCTCTGAGAAAATAGTACATAGCAATTTTTCTTCCCAAGAACTGGATCCATTAGAAAACACATTGGCTCACAAATAGCATTGATGTTGTTTTTATATTGATCACAATCAAGGCTCAACTGAAAGAGGCCATTTGTGAGGATAGCAAATACTCGAACCTAAGTGGAGCAATGGATAACAATCATCAGCATCAACATAATAATTAATGAATTTCATATGAGGAAATCAACAGAAAAAGAGAGATGTGTACATAGCTAGGAATATACCAATGCATTCATTGCTCCGGCTTTCTTGTGGTGTTGGAAACCAGGCCTCTTTTCACGGGATACATAAACTAACCATGGCAATTCATTGCCAAAATTGTCAACTCCCCCTGATTCAGTCACTAACGGAGGCTGCAGAGCATTTTCAAATGGTGTGCCAGTAACAACTTTATCACTATCTTATGTAAGCTCACGATTTGTCAATGGCGTACTACATTTTGGTCCAAATAATGTGTACAAGCAAGGAGATATATCATGGCCCTCAGTATGTCCAAGTGTCTTCAGTGGTGTGTCGAAGGATTCCATCCTCTGTTCTAGTGTAGGTGATGACATATTCTGTGAAATAAATAGTTTACTTATCTCCTGAAAAGAAAAAATGAAAAAATGTCACACATACAGTGCACCAACTGTGTACTATGTTCCTTAAGATGAATCTGATAAAGAAGATGGAAAAATATGAAGTTCATGCATAATTTAGCTTACCTTTTCAGAATCCTTTGCTGCTGTTTCATTTTCTTTGTGCAGATTCTATAGCTTCCATAAACTAAGTTGTCCCACTAGCCCAGCATGACTCTCTTTTAATGAATTGTGCATAGCCTCATCACTTCCTATGGATTGCCTTGGCCTGTAAACAGAAATGGTATCTATAGTTATCTTTGTGCTTCCATTAAGTTTTCAATTCATCGGCCTTCTGGAAGGTGTAGCATAGAATGACTCTGGAAGTTGTCCTTGTAAGTCCAATTGAAAAGTTTGCAATCTATTGCTCAAAGTCAGTATTTTGTCTACAATTTGGTTCTTTTTGAATCCCCTTTACTAGGAACATTCATATCAGCCAAAATAGTAGAACCTTTAGCTACTCCTCCAGACTCCACAGAATTCTCTGTAAGGAGAATACTTTCAAAATGCTCTGTCCTTTCCAAAACCATAGCATCCTTCTCCATGACAGACACATGGTCTCCAAGTGGGACATGCAGTGACAAATATTTAGTCTCTGATGTCACATCATTTTCTATAAGCTCAAGCTTTTTCACTGGGGTATCATATTTTGGCCCCTCAGCATGTTCAATCCTCTTCAATGGCTTATCCAGGGAAAGTCGTTGATTGCACACATCCTTGTCTTCTAGAAGAGATTCATTCATACTTAAACAAGGGGATATATTATAACTTTTTCTAAGTTCTGAATTTTTGGATGGAATTCTGTAGTCCAGGCCAAATAAGGTGCTTAAACAAGTTGACATATTATATCCCACCGTAACCTCATGGATCCTCAACAGAGTATCCAATTGGGATGGTTCCTGCTTTCTCACTACAATCTGTATATTTTCTCCAACTTTGAAGTTTTGGGTCTCTCCAGCTTCCTGGCCATTGTTTCCCTCAATTTTGGCAGGGTCAATGAATCCCTCATGTTTTCTGTTGTTGTCCATATCAAATAATTGTTCTCTAATTGGACTTGCAACAGTTATGCCATCAACAATAAAAATTCTTTCCTGGCATGCTCCATCTTCAACTTCATTCTTTTCCACGGCTATATTATATCCCTATGTAACCTCACAGGTCTTCAAAGGATTATCCAATCGATAAAGTTCCTGCTTGCAGGCAGCTTCTGTAAGAATCTCTGAGATATTTTCTGGAAGAGAATCATCAATACCTGAACAAAATAATGCATCATTACTCTCCAAAAGATTTGGCTTATCTAATGGATCACTAAAGTCCAGTACTAAAAAAAGAATTCAAGCAAGAAGACATATCAAGGCCTTCTGTAAGCATAGGCATCTTCAATGGAGTATCCATGTTAGAAGGTTCTTGGTTGCTGGCCACTGTGTCTACTTTCACAAGTCGTATATTTTCTCCAACTTTGAATTCTTGTGTCTCTTCAACTCCATTCTGTATAGATTGTTCTTCCTGGTCATCCTTATTACCATACTTGAAACCCTGCTTCGACTGAAACTCCAAGTGTAGAAGATAGTTTTGATTTTGAAATGCTAATAGTATAGACAGTGGATGTCAACAATATCACTGACTACCAGAACAATCTGCCCATGCATATACTCTTCCTTGATTATGATATTGAAAATAGGCAAAGGAAATTATACCAATGAGATAGATCAATGCTTCAGAGAATGAAGATCGGTGGATATAGATCAATGCTTCAGAGAATGAAGATCGGTGGATACTCCTGGACTTATTATGGAGATTGAAGACACAACAAAAGTCTTACATTCCTTAGAAGTGAAGTCAGATGATCTTTGGTATCATAGAGATTTGTTCCTTTCACTTCTTCATAGGCACCTTACTAGCTAGTGCCAGTGAGAAGTATCAGTGAGTTCTGAGGGAGCCACATATATTTTCTTACAATGCCAACTATTTGCCCTAGACTTGAATCTAAACAGCGAATTCTCAACAATGGTGTCTTGTCACTTTAAAAAAAAAACTCAACAATGCCTTGTGGATATTAGATTCAACAAGTTTATTTATGCTGGTCTCTGTAAAATTACAGTCTTGATTAGGATTTCTTTCCATGGTCATATAATATGATGCCATTTGATGCTATTGGTTAGATTTCATATAAACAGCAAATTCTCAACAATGGTGTCTTGTCACTTAAAAAATACTCAACAGTGCCTTATGGATCTTAAATTCAACATGTTTATTTATGCTGGTCACTGTAAGATCACAGTCTTCATTAGGAGTTATTTCCATGGTTATATAATATGATGCCATTTGATGCTATTGGTTAGATTACATATATATGGAGTATCGATTCCATATTAACTATGCATCAGTGCCAAAATATGTCGCAGAGAAGCAATGTAGATTGATGCCATTCATTCAAACTCACTTTGTTGTAGAGGAACGTGTCAGTCGACCTGTCTGTTAATGTTATACATAATGCAGAGGAACAAAGTCTTATACATCGTGACCATATGAACTGTGTAGAGCGAAAGACACATCTATATATATACAGAGGACAGTGAGACACATATGTGCAGCGAAGCCTACTAGGTCGCAGAGGAACAATGTCTCTATGTCAATGTGATCATTGATGAATGGATGAACAGTGTACAATTTAGTATACAAGAGATGGGAGACTGTAATTGAGAGCAATAACAAGGTCCCTTAAGAACAATGAAGATTTAGAGCGAGAGACTTCCTGTGGCGAGAGTCATGTAAAAAAACCTACAAACTTTGTAACCAGAGTCATTACATCAGAGGGAACAACACATCAGTACTATCATTACTGAGACAATCCATCTTTTATCTGGAACAAAATCATACATATCTTCATGAGGGAACACATTCTTACAGTCCACAAAATCGATTGAAATGTTTGCTTCTGTTTCAAGAATAGAATCAGTTATACCTAAACAAGGGAACATATCATTATTATCTTGAAGCTTCGCTCGTTTAATTTGTTCTAGAATTATTGCAGCAAATCATTAGTAGCTGGGTTGTGTCTCTTCAGCTCCGTTCTATATAGATTGTTCTTCCTGGTCATCCTCTTTTCCCTCAATTTTGTTAGGGGCAATGAATCCCTCATGTTTTCCATGGTTGTCCATATCAAACAATTTTTTTTTAATTGGACTTGCATCAGTTATGCCATCAACAATACTAATGCTTTCTTGATATGCTTGATCTTCAACTGCATTCTTTTCTAGAGCTACATTGTAAGATCCACATTCTACTTGATCACCATCTGTTAAGGGAATTTGAACATTCTTGGTGATCTGCTCAATTACATCTTCCTCGTTTTGAGGAGTTGAACCATACAACTCATTGAGGTTATAAAACTCATTTCCATTGTCTGAAAAGTTGTCTTGATGCACTTCATCCTCTGAAGCTTGAATGTTCTCATATGTTCCTTGAAGTTCATTGGACATATCTACCTATTCAGGATTTCTCACTTTCATGCAAACTGCATCAGGAGAGCCATCATTTTTCTTGTGAAATATAGTTTCTTCAACATCCTGAGTTTCAGCCATTGAAGCAAGTTCATAATGCTCCTTCCTTTGATATACAGAGTCATGAAATCCTTCGCTAGTTTTGGGATCACTCAATTCATCTTCATGAGCTTCACCATTAACCAGTGAGATGTGACTTTGCTAAACATCATTTAGAACTAAAAGCTCCTCTTCACTGCATTCCCCAGGTGCTTGACCTTCACTATATGATGCCAGCTGTGACAGACTTTCTAGAGACAAAGCCTAAAGAACCAACCAATAACTATGTCTAATGGGAGGCAAAAGGTTCCAAGGTATTTTCCAATGTTAACGGATACAATAACTGTCTCAGATAATCACAAATTTCTTTGGTTAGAAGTGGCTAGCTAACAGAATGTCTACAATTCCTCTACCCTAGGATAAAATAATGTTAATATGGCAATAGAGAGTTAGGGCTCATAATAATCCATTCATTAACAATACTGAAAAATAACCCTACACACAGAAAGTTTAGGGGATTCCATCCGTTGTTCACATAATGTGTATAAACAGCGCGGACAATGTCAAAGTTGGTGAGGGTAAGTTCATATGGATCAACTAACCTCTGTGCTGCGTCTTTATAAGCCACACAGATTTGTCCCACTGCCTCCCTGACCCACGAACTTTCTTTCTCTCTTGCCACCAATAGCTTCAATTTACGGAAGATCTGGTATTGCTGGCCCTTTTTCATTCCCACCGCGTCTTTTTCTGTTTTTGGTTGTCCTCCCAAGTCCCCTCCTTCCACCTTTTTTCCTATTCCAAATCGGGGTTTTCCCAGAGCAAATGTTCTATGGTCAGCATATTGAAGATGGAGCGAGATCCATAGGTTCCAGCGCTGGCCCTTTTCCTTCCCACCGCGTTTTTTCTGGTTATCCTCCCAATTCCCCTCATTCCACCTTTTTTCCTATTCGAAATCGAGGTTTTCTGGAGCGAATCGGGGTTTCCTGGCACGAATGATCTACGAGGTTTTCTCGAGCGAATCGGGGTTGTCTGGTGTGAATGATCATAGATCAGTGCATCGAACATGGGAGTGAGATCCATAGCTTCCAGCACTGGCCTTTTTTTTCGTTCCCACTGCCTTTGGTTTTCTGGAGCGAATCGCGGTTTTCACAGCCCTTTGAACATGGCAATGAGGTCCATAGGTTCTAGCATAGTTAGGGCAGGCCAAAAAACAATAATCTATTTATTGGCCATCTATATTTATTTCTTTAAATTATAATAATATG
>APFE031041547.1:0-11629 GCA_000404065.3 Pinus taeda
CCACTTTTCCATTCCCCCTCTCATCTCTGTCTTTCTCCTCTTCTTCTTCCTCTAGTTCCTCACTTTGTTCATCAATTTCATCCTTTGCAGCTTCTTATGTCTCTTCAGCACTTTCCTTCTCTTTTTCTTCCTCTTCTTCCTCATCTATTTCCTCTTCATACCTCTCTATTTCTTCTTCCTCTTTTTCAATCTCTTCTTCATCCTCCTTTGTTTCTTCTTCATCCCTTTCATTGGTAATGGGGCTCTTGTCAAATTCAAGGGCTTTTATATCTCCCTTTGTCTACATGTCTCTGGAAGTTGCCCATGTGATAGGGATTCCGATTTTTGGAGGGCATATTCTGTGATAAGTCTAATTAACCCATGATGGGATAGTTGTTGATGGTTTGCTTCCTGCACCTTCATGCTCACATCTATGACTGATTGAAGAAGGAAGCAGGGGATTCTTAGTCTGTTTTGAGGAGGTGTGTCTGCTCCAAACCTCAATTCTTGAAGAATCCTAAAGTGGTATCCATATACCACATTGTACCTACCTTCACAAGAGATATAATTTATAAGGTGGTAGCTAATTTCATTCCAAGGATAGGGTCAGCTTGCTCTTCTCACTCCATTTTTGTCTTCCACGACCTCCTCTCCTTATAAAAAGGATTTATTCTTTACAGTTTGGCTATTTCCCTTATCCTCCTTTCTCCAAGGCACTCCTAAGGGAAGTGTGGTAATTCTACCGATTATTTCGGGGGCGAGCTCTATGGGGAGACCTCTCACCATAACAGTGCCATGGATCCTGGTCAATGGAATGAGGGAGAGAGAAAAATAGTTGGCCACTTCATCATCATACCCCCTCAATTTCTCAAACAAACCCATCCAATTGTGCCTTGTGAATATCTCTAGCACAGGAGGGTGTTGATGAATCCTCACTATGTTGATGGGATCCCTTTTATTAAATCCCCTTATCATTTTCTCTGATTGATGGAGGTTTGTATAGGTCTTCTACCAAATTTAATGAATGAGGAAATTTAAATTTAAATTTTGTGTATGCAAATCTCTTTTGCTGCAATTACTTTCAACAAACTAGAATATTTTCTTATGTTCCTTTCACTTGGAAAAATGTGGGCAAATGTAGAGCCTACCTCCTTAAAACTGCTTGATGAAGCCAACCCCTATTTTTCTCCCTTTGAAACTACTCATTGCCAACCCTATAGTTGTTGGACTCTATCCTGTAGGATCTCTGATAGGATCCTATAGGATTTCCTGTAGCATCTTGTTGGTGGTCCTGTGCAAGAAAAAATGAAATTTTTCTTTCCTATAGATTGCTTGAGGGCTGAGAGAAAATTTGATAGTGTGGAGCCTCGAGAATGTGAATTCTTCTATGCATGGGGATCAACATTTATTTCCTCATATGGGTGATTTGTGTGAGGTGGTGTACTGGCAGCCGAGGTACGAATATTTATTTTTTCACCGTTGGTCCCACTACCACATCATCGTTCTCATCACCTCATAACCAACTCCCACTTTGGGCATCCGTAGCTTAACTACTTTTGACCTCATCCTTCTTTTCCTTTACTTGACTGTTGCCATGTCTGTAAGGACTAACATCTTTCTCCTCATTGACTGAATGAAGGTGGCCAAGTTAACTAGCCACCTTTCACTTATAAACCAACTCTTTCACAACTTTTACATATTTTGATCACATTATGCTAATGAGAGAGTGGAAGCGAGATACTTACCTGTGGTAATGAAGCCTTGATATTGTTTGAAGAATGAAGTCTTTGTTGTGTATCTCTTGCATGTGTTTTTCTCCTTTTTTTTATTGTCCTTTGATGATTTTATTTGATGTGCGGGTAGTTGGATGTTGATGCTGATGATCCTTATGTTGCTGCTAGGTTCTAGAGGAGCTTCTTCTACCTCTGGATCTTCCATGCTTGAAGCTAATTTCAACCTATGATTTCGATTTTGTGGGATAGGCTGCTATAGGATTTCCTATAGCGGCTTCTCCCTAAAAAATTTTAATCATTTTCTACCGCTGGAACCTGAGGATGATTGGCATGGGCAAAGAAGAGGTCTAGGGATTTTTGAATGAGGAAAAATAGCCTTCATGTGTTATCCCTTGCTCTATATTTCATCCTCTTCTCTCTTTGGTTTTTCTTTGAAAATTGTAAATTTTTTTAAACTGACTTTTTTGATGAATGCAGGGGTGATCATGGTGGAGAGAGGTATGGTGATGAGATGGTGAAGTAGGAATTTATTTTTTTACATGGGCAGGTCATCCCCTTGCTCTAAGGTTACTTATTTTAGGATTCCCAAGCCACTGTGATTCCTACAGGATCATCCTGTAGGTTTGCGGGGAATCCTGTAGAAAACACAAAACCCCTACAAACTCAGGAAAATAAGTGGAAAAGTGGAGGGAATGATTGAATTTGAAGGATAATGAATGGAGAAATAAACATATGAGCTAGATAGGTCCCTTTTGATTATATTTTCTTGCTCTAATCGTCCTCCTGCTAGCCTGCAAACAATATTTTGATAATTTTCCTTTTCTTTTTTCTTTCTTAATTTTTTTTATTGAAAGCAACTAGTCTGCCTCTAAGAGGTTTTCACCCTAGTTGCTTTCCCTAGGAACCTCAAGAGATGTTTTCACCCAGAGATATTTTTATTTATCTTTTTTTTTTTTTGACACCATTGGGCCGCCTCAAGAGGTTTTCAACCCAATGGTGGGACTCAAGTGCCTCATGGAGGATTTCACATGAGTCTCTTTTTCTTCTGTTTTTTCTTTTTTCCTTTTTTTTTTCTTTTTTTCTTAGTGACTTGATGAGGTAGGAGCTAATACTTTCTCCACCACCATCACTGTTTTGATGATACCATCAATGAACTCTTGCTTTGACAATGGCCTCTTGTAAACCTTCAATATATGCCCATTAACAAGTAAAGGAATGGCATCTGCATCTATGGTTCTAATTTGCACTGAACCATTATCATGGAACATTTCTCTATACATAAGGACATAACCATCTAGTCCTTAACTTTCCCTCAAAGTTTCTATATCTGGAATCATATAACAAAGTAGAACCACTTTCTTGAAATTGCTTGTTCGTGATGTTCTTGTCACGCCAGATCTTCCTCTGAATTTGGGTCACCTCTGTGTGTAGGAAGGCTTGCATTTTGAACTCATCTAGCCCATTCAATTGGAGCAATCTCTCTTTTTGTGCACTGCTGAGGTCCAAATCTAGTTGGGTTGCCATCCTCAATGTATTGTACTCAAATTCAATGGACAATAGGGCCTTCTTCCAATACACCAACTCGTAGGGTTTGAATCTAATGGTGGTATTGTAGGCCTAGGTGGCCTCAACTAATCTATCTTCCCAATATTTTCTGCTGCTACTAATCACTTTGGTCCAAATTGCATCTAGCGCTCTGTTGGTCACCTCCACTTTCCCATTAGCTTGTGGGTGATAGCAAGTGGAGGTTCTATGCTTGATTTTGTGCTTGCTTAACAAGTCTTCAATCATGTTTGATGTAAACTGGTTTCCTTGATTAGTGACTAGTTCTCTAGGGTACCCAAACTTGTAAAATACATTTTCCCTTAATAACTCAGCCACCTTCTCCTTTTTTGTTGCCATGATTGCCTTAGTTTCAACCCACTTGGTAAAATAGTCAGTGCACACAATGATGTACTTCTTTTGCTTAGAAGGAGGGTTAATAGGTCCAATGAAATCTATGCCCCACTTGTCAAATGGCTTGAAAGTCACTTGAGGTTGTAGAGGCATTTCATCCCTTGGACTAGGCTTTCCCATCCTTTGGCACCGACCACACCGACTAGTATATATTCTCACATCCTGATGAAGAGTGGGCCAATAATAACTAGCTTGTAACAACTTGAATGTTGTCCTCTTGGCTGCAAAATAACCTCCACAAGGCCCATCATGACAGGTCAAAACGATGTCAAATACTTCCTCCTCCCTGACACATCTTCTTAGAATTTGATCCAGACCATGTTTGAAGAGGTTTTCCCCAATCCAAGTGAATGGGGCACTCTTCCTCATAATCTTGCTTTTCTCTTTGGAGGACAAATTCGGTGGGAACTGTGCAGACACCAAATAGTTTTCTATGTCAGAAAACCATGGAGAGAAAACTGAAATGGCGAATAAGTTTTCATCTGGTAACTGATCATCAACCGTTCCTTCCTCCCCTATAGTCAAAGTTAATCTCGACAAAAAATTTGCAACAACATTTTCCTTACCAGGCTTATCAACAATAGTTAGATCAAACTGTTGTAATCAAAGTAACCATCTAATAATCTGTGCATTCACATCAGCTTTATTCATTAAATATTTAATTGTGACATGGTCAGCATGTACAAATGTTTTATAACCTATAATGTAATTCCTAAATTTGCTCAATGAATGCACAACAACGAGGAGATCCTTTTTCGTCGCTGTGTAGTTTAGTTCGACCTTTACAAATTCTTACTGATAAATTAAATGGCATAGAGAAATTTTTCATCCATCTGGCTTAGAGTTGCTCCTATGGCTTTGTGTAAGGCATCAAGATATATATGAAAAGGAAGGGCCCAATTTGGGCCTCAAAGAATAGGTATTGTGGTCAACTTGTCCTTTAGGGTGTCCAAGATCTCTTGACAACTTTTTGACCATACAAACTCAGAGTCTTTGGCCAACAACCCAAATAAAGGAGAAGATAAATTGTTGAAGTCTTTTATAAACCTCTGATAATATCCAGCTAAACCTAGAAAAATTCTCACCTCTCTCTGCTTTTACGGAGGTGGGACCCTTTGAATGATGGCTATTTTGTTTGGGTCCACCTGCAGTCCTTGCTGGGATATTGAATGACCTAGCACAATCCCTTCAGTCATCAAGAACTCACTTTTTTTGCGACTAAGGTACATGTTCATTTCAATGAATTTGTTCAACACCTTACCTAAGTTGGACAGAGCCTCTTGGAAATCACACCCATAGGGTGTAAAATCATCCATATAAATCTCTACTGCATCATGGACTAGCTCGGCAAAGATACTCAGGACTGCTCTCTGGAAAGTGGCAGGGGCAGTGCATAGGCCAAAAGGAAGGACCCTATAGGTGAAATTACCCCAAGGACAAGTGGAGGTGGCTTTATCCTGGTCTTCCAAGTTGATTTGAATTTGATTGTACCCACTGAACCCATCTAGGAAAGAGAATTTTTTTTTCCTTGCCAAACCATCTAGCACTAGGTCAATGAAAGGTAGGGGGAAATGGTCCTTCTTTGTGGCTTTTTTTAACTCTCTGTAATCGACAGAAATCCTCCACTTCTCATTTTTCTTTGTAACCAACACCAAAGGAGAGACCCACTCACTATCTGAGATAGGGTAAATGTATCCTACATCTAGCAACTTTTGCAATTCTTCTTTAACTATATCCTTGAGTGTTGGATTCATTCTACTTTGGGGTTGTCAGACTGATTTGAAACCTTCTTTGATATAAATGTGGTGAGTACACACCGATGGGTGAACTCCCTTCATTTCTTTGTAACTCCAAGAAAATGCATCAAGATGTTACTTTAGCATGTTGCACAACTTTTCTTCTTGGTGTACAGAAAGAGATGGGTTGATTTTCAAAGTTCTCTCAGGGAAAAATTTATATTTTTGACACGGGTAGGGTTTGAATCAACTAAGCATAGATCAATCTGATGGTTGTTATGGGTTTCCTTTACTAATTCCTCTAAGGACAATGTGCTCGGAGTTGGACTTTGGAGTATGTGTTCAATCAAATCAACTTCATCTAATTGTCCTCCTCCCATGGTTGTTGCTAAGGTATAGAGTTGGGCTAAATAAAATTCATCTTCTTCCTCCTCCTAAAGCCATAAAGGTAATCATGTTCTAGAGATGGTTGGGTAGGAAGGTATAGGACCAACTGCTTCGACATATGCCCATTTTTTATAATCATATTTCTAGCCCTGCAGCTAATGTAGGCATCGAAAGTGGCTAAACAGGGCCTCCCAAGGATGAGAGGGTAACCAGTATGCTTGGCCTTAGGCTGGATAACTATGAAATCTGCAGGATACTCTCAAGAGTCAATGGAGACCATCACATCCTCCACAATCCCCTCAAGGGTCACTGTGGAATGGTCTACTAGTTGTAGGATTGTTGTGGTCTTTCTCAATGAACCCTGGAGGTTGAGCTTGAGCATGGTGTCCTTGGTCATCACATTAATGTCAGCCCCAATATCAATCAAAGTGTGTGGGAAAATGGTGCCATTGACGTGCGCATCTACTACAGGACTTCTAGGGTCCAAATACTTTGGACAAATTACCTATCCCAGCATGAAGTTGGACAGTTGTCCAATGACATTAATGGTAGGGGCATCTCTTTTTTTCCTTCCTGTATGTTTGAAGCACTTCTCCTATATGGACTTGTTGTGAATAGGTACATCTTTTATAGCTTGGAGAAGTGGAATTTTGACACACAGATTTTTCAATTCTCCCAGAAGTTCAATTTCTTCCTAGATAGGATGGATTGGTTGAGTTAATCTCTCAAGAAAGGGTGGTGGGTTTTCTTTAGACATGATTTCCTCTCTTTCTTCCTTGCTCTCCCTAGGTGGAGGTAGAGGTTGGTTGTTCAAGAGTAATCTCCCAGATCTCAGGTTAATTTCATAAATTTCCACAACATAAGTAGGATAAGATGTCCCTCCACTATATACTTACTATGCATGTTTGTTGTTCGGGTTCAGATTTGGCTCAGTAGGCATCTGGGATTTTTTAGGTGGAGTAGGGTGTAAAATTTGTGGTTGAGCAAGTGGTTAAGGCAATAAAGCTGGAGCATTGTTGTATGGGGGCCTCCACCCCTGGGGCAATGCATTCTAGTGAGGTTGTGGTGGATCATATGGTTGAAATGACTGGTGGCTAGCCAGCCGAGAATGATACTGAGGTGAAAAGGACCAAGGAGGAGGCGTAGAATAGGAAGGATGAGCAAGGGGGCCCCAAGAGGGAATGAATGTGTTCTAGTTGGGGTTGTGATATGCATGGTATGACCCTTGCACGCCCTGCTAGTATGGTCGAGGCCCATGATGTCTCCTTTGATTTATGTAGCAGAGTTGTTCAGTCACCCATTCAGCTCCCTAATATACATCTTTTAGTCTAGGTAGTGAAGGGAACTTGTCTGTAGAGTGGTCTTCTTCACATACTAAGAAGACTTCAATCAATTTTAATGTACATTCATTCCTAGGGTGCCTCCTTGTGCATCTAGGGTAGAAAATGGCTAAGGCTCTCTCTGCTTCCTCTAGTTTTCTCTTAATGTGCATAGTGTCCATCTGTAGGGAAAGGGTTTGCAGCATCTCACTCTTGTAATCTTCCATCATGTTTCCAATTTCACCCTTGATGGATTTATTGGAAGAGGATGGACTAACAATAGGTTTACTACCCCTACTCCTTTTCCTAACTTCCTTAGAATTGTTTCTAAAGACAGTGTTGATATCTTCATAGGGTAGCTAGTAGATGTCGCCTCCTGCTAAGAGGCTTAGGGTATCCAGAAGATATTCCCTTACCCATCTAAGAATGGCTAGCTTCAGTGACTCAGGGTCAAGTGTGCACCTGGCCCTTTTGTAGCTAAGCTAGAATCTTTCTTCATAATCCTCTAGGGATTCATCATCCCCTAAGGTCATCCCAAAAATTTCCTCTTTAGTGTCTTTAGACCTACAGTAGTCTCGATACTTGTTGTTCAAGGCTTTTTGCATCTGATCCCAAGTTGTGATGCAATCCCCAGGTAAACCCATGAACTAGTGCAAAGATGCATCCTTTAGATTGGATGGGAATAGTTTCAACTTCTACTCATAATTGATGGAATGATGAGTTTTTCATATGACGGAAAACTCAAACAAGAAAGTGTCTGGATATTATGAGGTCATACCATGGAAATGAGGAAGGGAAGAGGAGATTATATTCTTCATCTTGGTATCCCCATTGGTTTCCTTGATTGGGGAGGCACCCTCAACTCCTTCTCTACTTCCTTTGTCATTTATATTTTTAGTGATTGGATCAATTAGAATGGGTTTTTCTTCTTCTTCTCCCTCTAGGATCTTCAAATATCTTTGGTTTTTCACCTAAGGGTTCCTCCAATTCACAGCCACCGAAGAAGAGGGAAGGTTGGATTTTTTGAAACAGTAGGGGTATTTGGCAAAAATTTCCCTAAGTTATCCCTATTCCTACGAGGCATGAAAGAAGTGTTTTTGTTTTGTTTTGTGTTTTTTCTTTAAGTTTTTAAAATAATTGCAGACTGAATGAACTAATTGAGTGAATGAAAACTAAGTGCTTGAATGAAATCTTACTTGTAGAATGGAAAGGAAAGAAAAGAATGCACAATGGAAAAGAAAGAAAACTAAATTACTTTTGCATAAATGAAACTAATAGTAGATTATCAGAGACAAGAAATGGAAGAAAGAAAGCAGCAGTCACATGTTACTCATACTCCTCCCCGACAATGATGCCAAAAAGTGATGAGCACCAGTGTTGCAGCAAGAATGCTGCAACTCCTAGGGATACCAACTTTACATTATCAACCCAGGGTTCGTACAAACTTAGAGGTGATAGTGTTGTATACACAAGTAAATTTGATGGATCTGCTCGTTGTCACTGCTAAATTGACGATAGACCACTAAGGTTTTTCAAACCAAACTTCTATGGATTCAAAAGAAGCTTGATTACCAATGAGGGAAAGAGAAATCTACTCTAAGAGAAATCTTGTCTACTGCAGTAAGGAAAAATATTGAAATCAAATGCTAAAACACCATCTTCTAACTAATTGATAAGAGGTTATGCTTCAAAAGAATGTTAAGTTAACATGTATGCAATTCTATTGTCTTAAGCATGCAAATTCAAAGCATCAAACATTATACTGTTGTGCATGTAAATGAATAAAATAATTATGCTTTTCTTTTTGTCTTTTTTATGTGAAAGTGTGAAAGCTAATCTATTTTGGTGATTTGGCAAGTGGCTTAGGGATGATGGTGAATGGCTGGAAGGTTGGGGAAACTAGTAGGGGACCTTCTCTAGCTTCCTAGAGGTTTTTTCCTCAATTCTGCCTCAAAACATGCCACTACTGGTAAACCTACAGGATGTCCTAATGTGTTCTACAAGATGTCCTGAAAACCTACTGTATCCCCTGTAATTCTACAGGATACAACCGAGAGAAAAAGGATGGGTGTTGAAGGTGATGGAAGGCTTAGGGAAGGTGGAGTGAGGGAAAAACCACCTATTTACAGCATTTTAATGTTCCTTTATCTCTTCTAAACTACTGCTGAAGTAAAGCATAAATGGAAGAAAACTAATAAGGAAACTAATCAAATCTACACTACTTGCAGTTAAACAATTTTAAAGACAATTCAACCATTAATATATGAATTCAATTTAAACATACAAATACAAGAAGAGGAGCCTTTACTGCTAGGGTTGGGCCCTAACCCAAGAGCTTCAACCCTCTAAGTTAACTCAATGCTGGATCAAGGAATTACTCATTCTCATTATCAAAACAGAAAATTACATAACAATGTCTTCCACAAGTCTTGAACTCGAAATTGAGCAGTGTTCTTACAGGAAAAAATTTGAATCCTAATGAGGCTCTAGGCCTCTTTATTTATACAACTGAAGTCCCCAACGACTTCCTTATATCTACGGAGGCTCGGCTCTCAAACTCAAGATAAACTAGCTCTTTAACTATCAGTTGCTTAGCTGCCTTTTGATCTCCATGACTCGGTTGCTTGTACTCTGAGCTAGTGTGATTGATGGAGGAATATTCGAATGAGGGAGGAGTAAATGAGGAGGATCTACCTCCTACAACCTCTCCTCCTTGTATCATTCGAGTTTCAGCCCTTAATTAGCCAAAATTCCATGATTTTCTCTCACAAACCTGCAATCAATGCACATTAGTCCACTAGGCATAATATCTCACTTTGACTCATCTCATTAAACAAAATATAATCAAAATATGTAATAAATTGTGAGAAGAGCTAATTTGACTAAGCTATGAAGTGGATTAAGGTCCATATATTTACCAAATGATGAGGCTCATCACCATGTACACGTAACGGTCAAACAAGATCAGCGGTTTGGAGCAGCTCTCGATGCATCCAAAGGTGCTCGGCTTCACATTGCTTGCTGAACTTTAACAGGTGAGGTTTTCCTGAGAGGTGGTTTGACAAAACTGCTCATCACTTTAATCCATGGCTCAAATCTATTACGAGGGCACTCTTCGAGTTTCAAAAAAACATTGTGTGTGGTGTTGAGGGTGGTTTCCAAAACCACATGGAACTGTGAACTGTCAACTCTACCAAGTCAACTACAAGTCAACTCCATGTCACCAGGAAACTACTCTCGTCAGGTTCAAGGGTCTCCGCCACTGTCCAATGCATATTTAAGATAGGCGCTCCCGCAACTCATTCACGTCGCCTCTAATGCATCCACAATATCATTCTTCTACTGCAATAATGGAGTTCGAACTAGGAATGTTCTAATCCTTCAAAACAATGGATCACCTCCAACATTGTGCTCTACCAAACCTCACGTGGTGATACAACTGTTGAAAAGGCTTGAAAAACTTCATCATAAAAGCATATGGTATTCTACATTCTATTATTGATCAGAAAATGGTATTTATACAAATAAAATTAGAGAAAAATAATTATGTTTCTGTAATTAGAAATACGAAAAACAACTAATTAATGTCCTAAATAAATCTTTCTTAATTATATATAAAATCCCTAAAAATTAATTAACAAAAACAAAATAACAGTGAGAATTAAAAAATAAAATAATAAAAAACATAACCAATTAATAAAAATAATATAATTATGTCAAAAGTATCCAATCAAATCCCTTACGTAAAAATATATATTATATATAAATATATAATATACTATATATAATATATATAGTATTATTTGTGTAAGGGTTTAAAAAATGTAATCACTTATAATAGTTAGTTTGAAATAAAGATTATACCCTTACACCTTCATTTTAACTATAATATATATATATATAGTTGTAAGGATTAAAAAAATGTAATACTTACTCAATAATAATTAGTTAAATTATTTATAATTGTTATTGATTAATGTTATGTATAAGGTTCTATATAATATTAAATATAATTTAATAAACTTAATAAATTAAGATATATATAAAATTTAAAAAAATATAATATATATAAATTCACAAATATATTTTTTCGTACAACTTTATACATCTCAATATAGATGATATTTGAATGAAGTAACATATATACACTTGGACAAACATAAGATACTTTCTCATCTCACAAACAAAAAAAATCTGATCCCTTTAGCCATACATCTCAATGTAGATGATAGTCGAATGAAGTAACATACACTGATGGAATTTCACAAGCAAATTTCCCGTCACAGGGTGATTTGCTTGACAAATACAAAGCTAAATATTTTTCAGAACCGTCAGCATCTTTTGTTAAAATGAATTAAACTGGTGTTAGAGTTGTCTACATTGTCAAATTTAACGGGTGATTCTGATTTGAAATTCCTACCTTGGTAACACATATACCCTTGGACAAACATAGTATACTTTCTCATCTCACAAAAAAAAAATACAATCCCTTCATCCATGTTAAGATATGCTCTTGAAA